>CATIWM010121929.1:0-16723 GCA_949671775.1 Mallotus repandus | reverse complement strand
TTTGTCGAAATGGGAAGTTTATAAATTGATATTCTAAGCATTAAAGAATTAATTAAAAAGATAAAGGTAACTCATGAGCTTGAATCAGATGATGAGGTGGAGCCTGATGCCGCTTAAATTAGATTTTGGATTTAATTCCTAACATATGTAGAAACATCAAATATTTATAAAAAGATTTTTATTGTCTTCCAAAATTTTATCCGAATCGAATCCAAATTAATATAATTCTATAAAATACTAAATACCAATTACATCATATAAAAAAAAATAAAGCTAAAGTCTGGACATTTGCCTCTCTTTACAGAATTAAATAGATCCATAGATATATATTATATACCTTTATCCCTAGATTTGGCCTTTTACTTTCTTGGATTATGTTTCCACACAGCTTTACTAATTTTGTATTTCAGAAGCTCTTCAAAATTTAGTTATGTTTTCACCTAAAAAGTAATTTTTCTTTTTCAAGTATATATACACAAAGAGTGTTGGTGGTAGGCCAAAGGTTGAATATTTTAGGATAGAATTCTTTTTAAGGTATCAATAAATTAAAGATTCGGTTTTTATATATTTTCTTTTTGTTTTATAATTGATAAGGGTTATTTCTATTTAAATTAGTGCATGCAGCTGCGTTGAATTAATTTTTGAAAGATTTTTGCCGTTCCTGTAACCCTACTTAGATCGAATCGAATTAATTAAAGTTCAGTGGACTCTAGATACTAATAGTTCAGATAAAAAAAAAATGCTAATAGAATTTTTTTTTTCAAAATAATTGAAGTTTATATAGTTTGAAGATATTTTATGAAAAATAAATTAAATTAAATTATAAAATTTAAATGGCATAATACGTACATGGTCCCTTGTACTTGTTATTTTTTATCAGTTTGACATCTTAACTTATAATTTTATCATTTTGACACCTGAATTTGAGTAGAGTGCACTAGTTTGCACTAATATGATGACATAATGTATTTACCACCACCTGTACTTATCACTTTTTATTAGTTTGACACCTTTAATTATAGTTTTTAGTCAGTTAAACTCTTATAATGTGGCATATGCTGATTCACTATTCCATATCACATGTATTAACAAGGATTTCAAAATTACATTTTAGTCAAGTTCAAATGTTAAAATGACAAAACTATGAGTTGAAATGTCAAACTGACAAAAAATGATAAGTATAAGGAGTTATGTACGTATTACGCCGATTTAAATATTTGATATGAGAATTTTTTTTTTTTTTCAGATGACTATCAAAAATTAGTTACTTTCCAATCTCATGTCTATAAGTTGGAATAAATGCACGTTTGTAAATACACGTACATATAGTATCTCATGCATTTTCACTCCAGTAGAATAAAACTACAGCTAGATTATAAAAGCAACATGAAAATGGAACTTTTTACATGTTTTTTTTTGGAAAAAAAAAATTCTGCTCCTTTTTGTCCATTCAGATCCCACCAATGAACTAGCTAGCTTGCCAGTTGGTGATGCATCACTTGCATTATAATATTATTTTGTAATAGACAAAAGAGATATGTGGGTCATGAACCATATTTTAAAATAGGCATATTTAGGCAATGTTTAATGGGCATGCATATTGATGATATTTAATTAATATTTTCAGCCTTTGAAAAAGTTGGATGCTGATTAATGCTATTCCTTTTCAGGTTTCAATGGATTTGATGATAACTTTGCTGATTTTTTCCTTTTCTTTTCCATTAAAAATTGCTGAAGGGTTGTACGTGTCATGGGTAGGTAGCAGCAAATATTTTTATTTAGTCGGTATTTCAGATTTAATTCATAATATATATTATTATTTTAAATTAATTTAAAAAAATTATCATTTTTATAATTTTATTTAAATTAATTTAAATTTAATAAATTTTAAATATCGGTAGATTTGAAAAAAAGATTGTTGATGGGTTATATGTGTTATGGGTGGCTTTCAGTTGCAATTTTGAAGGAAAGTTAGTTCAATTTCTTTATTTATTTTTTTAGTTTTTTCAATCCGTTCTTTAGAAAAAGGAATCTGATTTGATTAATACAAAAGCAGCCTATCCTCATTCGCAGTACCTTTTACCAAGTTATATAATGTAGACAAAAAAGTATTTTCGTTTCTTTTACTTGAAAAAAGAATGCACTTTTTCTTTTGGGTGCTTTTTAAAATAAAAAAATGTACTAAAAAATCAAAATCATAAAAAATAGAAGACTTATAACATATAGTAATTGCATGGTTTTCTTTTCAATTTCTTTTTTCTTTATACTTTTAATTCTATGGGGGCACCTCAAGACTCAAATAAAGATTGAGAATTAATCGTCTTTTTAATGCATGCAGCAAGAGAATTAATGTGCAGAATATAATCTATAAATATGGAACTGTTTTTTTTATTATTATTTGCAATTTTATTCTTGATAGTATTCATGAAATGGCATATTTGGTTCAAAAGAAGCATATATGATTCTACAAAAAGTGAAATAGGTTCGGTAAAGATGACTCTCATATATTTATAGCCTTTATCTTATGTAGGCATGATGAGCTGCCCAAGCAAAACAACATGAATTTTCACAGGAAAAAAAAAAATCCAAGAGAATTAGTTCTGTTGATAAAAAATTCCATTCTATTTTAATATTTTTTTAAAATTTAATTCATAAATATGATATTAAAAGTACAATAAAAATATGAATTAGTTAATTGTTCTTTAATAATTATTTAAAAATATGATAGACATAATATTTATTGGTTTAAGTGATAAAAAATTTAGATTTCTTTAAATAAAGTTTTAAGTTCAATTTTTATCCGCGAAAAAAATTAAAGTGTTAGAAAAATTCTATCCTTTAATAAATTCATCTGGCTAACTAGCTATCGGATACGAGGCAGCAAAGTTATTATGTACAATATGGTTTTGATTCCAAAATCAAATATGCTAGCTAGCAATATGCTTTGTAATTAAATTAGTCCCTAATAGCAAAAAATTAATTGATTGTGTCAATGGTTTTGTTCCTCTCCAACAATCAAAATCTTGTTATTTTGAGAATTTATATTGTTGTCATCCTTAAAATCTCTCACCAAAAAAACATTGGATTGGAGGGCTATAAAAAGAGTTGCTATAACCACCTCATGAGAAGTGCCCTCGTAATCATGTTTGTAGCTAGCAAAGATATTCTGCTTTAAATAATAAGATAAAGATCAGAATTTAATTAATTGAAAAAAGCATGTTGCTTGCTATTGTGGCTTCTTCATTATCAAGTTGCTTTAATAAAATAAGGCAAAAGAAGTCTTTGTTTTCTACTTTATTAGTATTTAATTTAATTTTACTTTTCTTTCTTCTTTTTATTTTTCTTTTCATAATCAGTCCAAAATAGATTGGAGCTTTGCAAAAAGCCAGCTATAAACCAGATTAATATAATCAAAATTAATTAGGGGATTAGTGATAACTCTTTTTATCTATCAACAGCTCTCAGAGATGCACGCTTTTTTTTTTTTTTTGACAATTTTTATAATTTTTGTAACACTAATCAGGCTGCTATAAGATTGTGGACCAGTTATGTTTCATCCCATGTGAAATGTTTCTAATAAAAATGATCGCAACATGCCAGAAAGATAGGCCAATCCTTGATCCACCATGAACAAAACACAAGTATTTAAAGTTACAATTTAATTTGAAAAATAGTGATTAATTAGCTAGTTAAATCAATTGATTGTTTTTGAGATTAGAGTGAAAGATTTATTAAATATATAGGATGGAGCTACCAGCAATTTATTTTTGCATGTCATAAATAATATAATATAAAAGTAATATCATGATCATTCATTAGCACAAATATGTGTATTTATACAAATTATAATTTATATAATTTATTACGAGTCACAATAAATTTTTTTCTTTTCATTTGCATATAAATTATATGTTCTCTCAAAAACTTAGTCAATTAATAATAAAAATTCTTTCATAACATTAAAAGATTATTAATTTAATTTACAACAACCACGGTAAATTATATGTTCTCTCGAAAACTGAATAATCAATTAATGATAAAAATTCTTTCATAACATTAAAAGATTATTGATTTAATTGACAACAACCATGGTAAGGATGAAATTCCCCTAAGTTAAGTTCTCTATTAAAACTAATGAGTACAATTACATACAATATATAATTATATTCTGCCGGTCAGAGTTAATCACTTCATTAAGACTTCAAAAGTAATTAAACATATATATACTACAAAGAATAAATTTTGAACCAAGAAATTTTATATATCAATATACAATACACGTCTTATTCATTTGCTTGTTGCTAATTGTCACATATATATTACAAGAGAGTACTTTTTTCCGCTTGCGTATTCCCATATTTTCTTGATTTAATTATATAATTAATTAATCAATTAAGTTGGCTCATTTGATTAATCAATTCATTGAGCCAGCTGCAATTACAAGTTGCAATTATCTAATAATAATAATTAATAATAATATTAACCTAAGAAACTCGTGGTGTGTGGTTGTGATTTTAATCTTTAATTAACAACCAAATTTTGTCAACTAGTTTTGTGTTTCTTTATTCTTGAAATGCATTTTTTTTCCAAGAAGATTTCTGGTTTAAATAAAAAAGAAAAAAAGAATATATACATACCTTTTAAACTTATTCATTCCAAGCAATTGATTAATTAATTAAATGAGACAATAGGATTGTCATTTTCTTTGAATATTACCTTGACTAGCACGGCATTAATAATCAGAAATTAAAAAAATAAAAAGGAGGATTAAAATATCACTCCCATTAGACTGATTTTTACTCATTTAATTATTTGTTGAAAATTTCAATGTCTTTGTTATTTTCCAAGCTTAGTTGCTCTATAATGTCAAGTAAAAGAATAAAGAAAGATATTTGATTCCACTAGAAGAAAGTTAATTTAATCTTGTACAACGGAAAGTATAATTTATATTTTTTCTTGTTGAAAATTCTTTATACAATTGCAAAAAAAAAAATAATGAAAGGATAATTTTATATTAAAGTGATCATAACCTTTTGTTTGTAATACATTAAGGAGTGAAAATTAAAATACAAGCCTTAGTATTACTTACTTAAAAGTCAAAAAAAAAATTAATGGAATATTTACGATGTGAATCATGTATCGAGCTACAAAAACTCTCATTCCGTCGCTAAATAGAATAAGTGACACTTACACCAAGTTGTCGCCAATGTCCTCGCTGCCAATTGTGACAAACGACAACGAAGTTGTCTCGCGCGCATAGCTGAATTTACGCGACGTAGTAATGATTTTCAATGCCGCGAAAACCTCATAATTTTTTTTTAAAAAGGACTACAATCGTCTAATTTTCGTCCGCAAAAGTGGCGTTTTAAAATATATCCAAATGCTCACCAGCATTGACCACTGGCATTTTTTTCTTTTATTATTTCATAAAAAATTCTCATTGCATTAAAAAAATTCAATTTGAAACATTATTGTGAAAAAAGAATTATATAAATTGCTTTTTTTAACGAATATTGGTTTAAAAATACGTTGAGGAAAATGAGGAGAGACACTATTCATAAGTAAGTGCCTCATGGATGAAATTTTTACATAATGATAGACCTAATCGCTTGCTTTTTTTCCCCCCCTTCATTGTTTACAGCATTAAACTTCAACTATTTAACAAATAATGTAAAATATCCTCAAAAAGATAAAAAGATTAACCCTACAAATCAAATTAATTACAGAAACTGATATTATTCACATCACATGATATAATACAGCCTTTCCCAACTACACGAACTCAAAATTACAGGAGGATTCGCTTCCCTTCTGAACAACTTGACACAATGTCTCAAAAAGATCAAGTGTCGCTCCAAGTATCATCATCTTCCCCTTCGTCACTGCCGACAGCCTGACATGTTTTTCTCCAGTGTCAAATTTGATCGAACAAATGGATAGCAACAGAAACTGAATGAGAAGAAATGAGGAGGTTAATAAAAACCTGACGGATTGCAATTGCTTTCTCTAAGATTGCAGTGACCTTGTCATTTGCTGCAGGAACTGATGCGAAAGTAGGCTTCGGTGTAACAGTGCGTCTCAGGTTGAATGACTGAGATAACAGAATTAAAGGGCAAGTCAGCTGAATTTCCATTTCACAGGATATAAAGAAATACACGCTTAAGTTACACAGCATAGGGATAAACCCCGGCAGAGAATTAAGGCCACACAAACACTGAACTATTTCTAGGGTGAACACAGCAACTAAGCATTTAATTGTTTTGTAGGTTCCACATGATAAGATCTTATTCCATAACTAATCCAGTGCAGAGATCTTAAGACAACTTCTATAGCATTAGGTTCCACGCCCATCATTCTTCTCTATTTCTGGTTCAGGTTAGTGAGATTAAAGAAACATAGTTATCAATTGAAATGGCAGGATGAAATTGGATATATAGAGTTTGATTGAGATGAAATAATTAGACATGAGCAAGAAGAAATCTCTAAGCATGTAATGAGGAAGACAGCTTTGATAGCTATTCTCATCCCATAACTATTCACTGTGAGATTGAGTATAGATCATGCAAGGAAATGTGGATCCACAAGCACTCCATGCGCTTATATGTGGATCCACAAGCACTCCATGCGCTTATTATTAAAATATGCATTACTTAATTGACTCTTGTCTGGTGTGAAAATCATGAACCGTGAAGTTCATCAATGGGGATCAGGTACATCTTGTCCAAAGTATAGAAACAGTGATATCTTTACAGATAGTTTTACTTCCCATTCCTAATTTAGTCCAATGGGTAATCTAATCTTGATAATCCAAATAATATAAAGGCTTATCCAAATAAACAATAACAATAATATTAATATCAACAACAAAAAAGGAAAGGAAAGAAAAGAAAAGTAAGGTTCACTCACTTTTGCTCTAATTTGCTGCAAAAAGTCTTCCTTTTCCTCCATCCCTTTGGCATTTGCAGGCAGATTAGCTTCTTCCTTTGTGTTCAACTTCCATTGGTCCTGCTGCTGCAAACAAAAAAAAATCCAACGATACAGCCAGATTACTCCCAGTTTGCCAAAGTCAAAGAACCATTCAAACTGAAACCTCAAAACAAAAAGCAGAGAATGCTGGTCTTAACTACAGTAAAGTCATTCTACCTTGCTCATTGGTTCGGCTGCAAAAGCCAACTCATCTATTTGTTGCCCATTAGCTGGCGCGGGTTTAGGCTGTTGAGTTACAGTGAATTCCAAAAGTTTTTGATCAACTTCATGTACATCAGCTTCAGATACTGTATTTTGTTTGTCTTTTGCGACATAAGAGGTTGTTTTTGTAGCCCACCATTGCACCGGAGGAGGAGGTGGGGGTGATGGGTTAGGGTCCTTAGGATATTCCAAATCTATGAGATTCCTTGATTCCAAATTATCTTTGGATTTTTCCCGTATCACAGGGCTCACAGCATCAAAACTGGGAAGATCGAGCACGGAAGAAGAGAGAGATGGATCTACACCATTCTCAATATGCAGTCTCTTAAGTCCCGAGCTGATGTTAATACCATCGTGACCTATTTCTGTATGCTGTAGAGAGCCTGTGTCAATTTCAACCGGTGATATTCTGCACAAATCATCATATAAATCAATATCCTTGTTTTCAGGAGATTCATCAGATTCCCATTGCTCAGAATCTGAATCAGAGTGATTGCTTAAACCATCATCTGACATATAAGGAGAAGATCTGCAGAATGTATCATCATCAGAATCGGAACCTGCACCTTTGAGGGGAACACTAGACTCTGGGACCAACTGAAATGCTGGGAACATATCTCTAATGTTTCCATTACTGTGGTTCCCATCAGAGAATTTTAAATTCAGTCTGGAAGCCTCGAAGCCATCAATAGGATGGAAAGATATCTTCATATGCTCAAGTGGCGGTGAAGAAGTAAGTGCACCCAGAGTAGTTTTATGCCCAAGCTTCCCATTGTATGTTTTGTCCAGAACTGCATGATATGCAATGTTATGTTGCCCGTCCCTCTGGTCTGATGTGCCAGTTTTCAGTGATCCAGCCAACTCAGGTTCACTATCAGGTACAAGTGACATCTTTCTGCGAAAGCCGTTAATAAGTAACCTATGCCCAAGTCCAAACATTTGAGATTCGTTTTCTTCATAATCTTGAATACATGTGCCTTTGACATTTGTATCCAGTTCCTTTCCTGGTTTAACATCAACGATTTTTTGCCCTTGGCCATCAGCATGACAAAATCTACTATTATGATGAGAATCCCCAGTTTTTTCAACTTCAGCATCTTGATCCTCAAGCTGTGAACTGGAGCATTCTGAATTCAGAGCCCTATCTATGCTTCTATCATCCTTAACCAGTCTGCCAGACCTCCCTCTCTCTCCATCATTGCTTGGCATAGAAATGTGATTCGGAGGACCTATGACCTCACCATTACTTGTCCCAGAATCCTTACTTGATGCATTAGCGACAGCAAAATCAGGGGGCTTTGATGGCTCAAGTCCTAACAGGCCACCATTTGTCCAGAATGAGACTGGTTGAACACTGGCCGATTCAGCCTGAGATTCTTGAGACTTGCAGGAATTGCTTGCAGCCTTATCACTCGATGGTTCTACTATGCTTGACATTCCACAGACAGAAGATGAAGGATCACTGTCATTGACAAATGATTCTACTTTCAGACCATCAACAGCATCATCACCTGTAAGACTTGTAATGCAAGGTAAATTATCTGAATTACAAGGATCTCCGGAGGTATGAGATGTATGTTCATTGGAAAAGCTAATTGATGGAACACTAATAGGCAATTCAGGAGGTGTTTCTTTGTTCAAGGAAAGATCAAAAGCAATGCAAGAATCATTTTCAGAAGGATCTTCCGGCATACGCTCTGCGACCTTGTCAATATTAGGGGAAAATTGCTTCACTTCATGTTTCATTTGGCAATCAGGGTCAATTTCAGATTCTGATTCAATGGTGTTAAGGGCATCCATGTAATTGTCTGGTTCACTTTCAACATCATCAAGCTCATTCTTACTGGTGCTTGATTGATCAAATGCCTCGTCCATTTGATCAGGACTTCTAAGGTCTACAGTCTCTCCATCCCGAATGCCTAGATCAGAATCTCTTGCAAACATCTCTGAAGCTTCATTTTCATCAAACTGTACAACCTTTGGCTCCATTACTTCCGCCTTTTCATCCCAAGTATCACAAGAGGAACTGGGTGCAACTGGCTCAGGAGAAGAACTCTGATGAAAATTATCAGTCGTAATGCTTGGTTGTCTGTCAGGGATAACTGAATCAGCAAAATCATTATGATGCATGAACCTTGAAGAGAATTCCTTAGATTCATGTTCTTCAGTTTGGGCAGAGGAATTCATATGGAAAATACATTCAACAAAAGCTGATCCAGTTCTTGAATCAAACGAATTTGAATGATAGCCCAGATCAGATTTTAATGTCATGTCAGTTGTGGAAGCTGTATGAGAAGGAGAGCTTCGCCCGTTAACAGTTGGAGTAGTAGATGGTAATCTATCCAGTCAAATATCAAATGTACGTCAATATCATCAAATTGAACAATGAACATCGCAAAACCTGCTTCAAATATATACTACACCTTGAACTCTGATTTGGCATTGATGCAGAACGCAGAAAGTCCACATTCCTTTGTGATGATCTTTTTTTCTGTCCATTTTGGCAATTACAGAACAAATATCTCAAAACAACAGCATTAAATAGACAACCATGCCATTTTTGTCAATTACATACTGCACTCTGATGCATAAAAGAAAGTAAGCTCTTGATGATTTGACAGTCAAAAATCTTGAGCAAAACCTTAGTGAAAAAGTTCAATAATTTTATATTTTAACTATGATTGTGAATTCATTAAAAAAAAATTCAGAGCACACAACAATGACAGAATTCAATTAGATAACAATGCTTCATGGACAATTGAAGATTTTCTTAGTGACTCTTGCATTACCTTGGATTTCCGAGCCTTCTTTTCCTTTATTGGGACTTTTTCAGCATCTGTTTCCCTGAAGCTGCCTGACGCTCTTCTAAAGAAGGTTGGATCTGAATATCTCTTCAGACAAGATCCTGGGCCACCAGTATCAAATCTGAAAGGAAGAGCAGAGGAAAATATTACCTATGATAATTTTTCAAGCTTTTTTCATAGTTCAAGTAGAGTAGCCATTTCCTTCAGATTAGAAAGGAGGGCAAAATGACCATACTTGTCAAGTAAGTGTAGGCGTGGAGGATCACGACATTCTTCGTAGGAGTCCATGACAAATCGGGGTAAGTCATTATAGATAAAATGGTTTTGTCCATTTTGAATACGAGAATGCCATTCAGAACCTGCAAGGCAGCTACCTTTTGTAAATGGTTGAATGCATAGAAGATGAACATAAGTAAAAGTTGATATCTGCAAGTATAAACTCCTGGAAATCTAAAACTTGAAAATTTGAATTAATTGGCTTCCTACCAGCATCCCCTTTTGTATGACCTAGTGGCACATCTTATTCACTTTAGAATTTCTTTAGAATCAATCAGTCAAGGTGAGCACTCAGATGTCAGATATTTAAAAGAAGGGAACACATCAGAATTACATAAAACATTCCATTTGAAAATTGCAACTTGAAAGCATGAGGTTACTCTAGAGATTACTATGCCAAAAACTAATAGACAATTGAAGATCTACTTGCGTCTAAGTTTTAAGAGTCATACCAGCTGTGTAGGCAAAGTGTATGTGACTCGTTTGGGCCAGTACTGCCTTCTCTAGAGAAGGGAGTGCAGTTTCAATGTTTTGCACACGAACCATCAATTTATGACTTCTGGAAGCTGTAGACATTACCTGCTCCTGCAATCCATGAAAAACCTCTGCTGCAAATCTACGAACAACTCAAACAATTTGTGTTGGTTAAATGATTTTCTAACAAGAATGAACATTGAAAAATAGCCATTGAAAATTAAATCTTTTCTGAGTACATTAACTATTCCAGAAAATAAAATGTTTTATTAACCATGTCATGTCTCACTGCTGATTTACATTAAATTTTTTTAAAACATCGAGAGACTGAATTTTTTGTAAAATAGAAACATCAAACACAAAAGAAACTTTGTACCAACAAAAATCCTTAAAGTACAGTACGAAGCCACAGCATTTTTCTGTTCTATTAGTGAAAACATGGAAGGGTTGAATTGTGATGCTTGAGATACTATAGTTAACTGACTGACCAACTAAATGCAAAACACCCACAAAGGTAAAAGCAAAAAACTAAAAATCATATTACATAAGAGTAGAAGAACTAATATTTCTGAAGCTACTCATAGCAGTACAATGCCTGAGTGTTACAATTCTAAGAATGCTTTTCAAAGGGTGCATCGTCCAAATACATTATTAACAGACCATGCAAGTTTGCCATCCACACAGTTCAAGGAGCTTCCCATTTTAGCATAAGAAAGACTTTTCCTTTATCATTATCAGATAAAACTCTAAGCAGACAAGCATAATCCGTGGCATTGTAAGGCCAATCAGATCCACAATCAAGAAACCTACAATCTAAAGCAATACAATATCTGCTACCCATCTATACCACATCGACCATTCAACTAAAACAAGCACAAAAGCTTACGCAGTGATTGCTTATGCCATTCGCCAGTCGTCTATTCAACTTGAAATGAGCTACTAAAACATGTTAAATCTTTGAAAGGAGCTAAGAAGGCCAAATAAGAGCAGCCAATACAAGCTTATCACTTTCTTGATTATTTGAAACACAGCAGTAATCCAAGAAACAAACTTTAATTGCATTTTATCGTCCCAGGAATCACTTGCACAGAAATATGCTAATCAACGACACGAATTTGAATTGTAATTGTAATTAAGAAGCAATGAATTGAAAACATATAAAAATGAAAGCAAACATACTCAGCAAGATCGCCCAACTGACGCAAGATCCCAACAAGACCAGCAACAGCAACACCATCAAGAATAGCTTTAGGATCTTCACGGTTAGTACCAGTACCTCCTTCTTTATAAAGCTGAGATTGACCTAAACTATACTCATTTCTGACTTCAAACCTCACAAGAGGCATTTTTAGGAGCGCTCCCCAAGAACCCAACAGAGCTAATTCGCATTAAGAAGAGAAGAAATCAAATGGTGAAAGAATTTAAAAGAAAAAAAGAAAAAAAGTAGGTGAGGAGATTGGAGCAGCTTAACTGCTGAAAGGGAAAGATTGTGTGCGTGTGAGTTTTCGTTTTGTTTTGTTTGTTTCTAGAGGATAAGAAAGGATTATTAGCTTAAGCGAGCTAGCGAAAGCTCAGACCGGACATTGCCAACTCTGCAAGCCATTCCTGCGAAATCATTTGTTTCTAACAGTAACAGTGTTTGTGTTTGAAAAAATTGACGATTTTCTCCTTAATTTTTGGGATTAATTACTGGGTTTGTCCTTTGATGGATGTATTAATGTGTGGACAATCACATACACCAACGTGGCTCCCATGAATCCTTGGATTTTCCATTTGTTTTGGGGGATTTTGGTTCTACTTGTAATTATATTGAAATTTAAAGGGTTTTTTTTTTTTTGAGGTTCTAATATCCTTTTCATGTTCATTAATTCATCAAAAAATCACTAAAAATGAGTGATAAGAGAATTTTTTGTTCAAGGGAAAAACTGAATTTTTTGTTCAAGGGAAAAACTGAAAAGGAAAGAATTAAATTTTGGAAGGTGTGGAGGACACTGGAGAGGTAGCAAATGGTAAATATGTGAGAATTCTGAAATGCAATTAACTTTGGAAATTCACATCTTAGCATTTTGGCTTATATAAATTGGGTATTGCCTATTCTCCTACTTCTAAAAAAAAGAGGAGAATTATTTGCCATTTTGGTCCACAAATGATTGATTGATGACAATTACTCATAACTGACTTTTAATTTTCTGATTTTGCTCCCCCTTCTTTAATAACTAGTATGCTTGTTCTGGTGATTACCTAATATACTTGCAGGATTTGATAATTTACTGCCTACTTCCACTTGATTAATGAAATCTAATCTTCCCCACTAGTAAAATTCATTTTTAGTACTTCAAATCTAATATCACGTAACTAATATTTTGGATTAAAATTATGTAATCACGTTAAATTAGTTGTCAAAATATATTTACTGTTATCCTCCCTTAGTTCCTTATAGCTTAGTAGCTCAGGGTGAGGTCATAGGTTTAATTCTCACTTCCCCTTACTTCCCAATTATTAAAAAAAATCATTTACGATCATCCTATTATTCTATATGAATCTAACCGAATTAGTTAGAATCTAATAGATTTTAAATATCATTGATTCGGTTAAAAAAATTAATCCACTTTCACTCTACATAAACACTAACATATATTAATTTTTAGTATGGTCTGGTATATAATAAAGATATAATTTTTTGAAGTGAGCAAATACTTTTTTATTAAGGAATTTTCTTTAAAAGAAATTTACAGCTGTGACCAAAAGGCACTGTGTTTGCTGTGCTGATTGCAATAACTAAACTAATTAAAGATTGAGTTCATATTGTTCAAGCAAATGGGTAATGTAATGTGCGATTATTATATAGCTCAGTAGGTTTTGGCAGGTGGCCGTTGTTCCCTGTTTAGCTTTTCTTTTTTTTTTTTTAAAGGCAAAAGAAAATCCCCATACAAAGAGCACTAAGTTGACCTACAATAACTACCGATAAGGAAAGGCAGCCAAATGTCTGTGTCAACAAAACAACCCCACACAAACGCTAACACATTTTCTTCTAAGCAAATTTAGGATTAATTTAGCAATAATCAAGCAATCACTTAACCAGATAATTATTGGTTACTTACTATAATTCTTGTCATTCTTTTTCTAAACTTCACGGAAACAAAGACCACCAAACTCATTAGTCATTAGTCATTAGTCATTAGTTATTTTCTCCACTAATAACATGCCTTTTGTTTTCTTTTTATAATTTTTTTAATTTTTCCCTTTTGATCAAATTTGGTTTGTCAAATTTGTATGTCAAACAAACCAAATTTAACTAAAAAAATCAATATATATATATATATAAACCTTACTAAGTTAAAAAAATTTCATTGAACTTAACAAAATAATTTTTTTTATTTAATGTGAAGGTTTCTGATAGTTATACATACTCAGATTATTTTAACATTTGAACTGATAAATTTCATAAGAAAAGTAAAACTCTTTTAACAAATATTTTTTATATATAAAATTTGAATTTAAAAAATTTAAAGTACTCGTTAATCGTTTTTTAAATTAATAAATATTGATATTTTATAAATTTTTTAAATTGTGAAATTAATAATCTTTTTTTTTATTCGATGAAACTTATAATCTTAAAAAGAATTATTACCTTACAAGCTTTTTTAATAAATGTTAGAAATAAGTTATATATATATAAAAAAAGCACAAATGGTTGTACTATCTTGATTTATCAACTCTGGTTTTGATTTCCATGGGCGAAAAAAACAATCATCAACACTGCCAAAAGATGGCAATAGGAGATATCGAGTATACCAGACTTTACTTTCAGGAACAATAAAATAACAATAAGATGAGCAATTTTTGTCGGTCTGTAGAGTTGACTCGTGATCTTAAGTGAGATTTTGGTGAAGTTTTGGCTTATAAGATGAGCAGTCTAGAATCTTAGTTAGCTTTTACTCCACCCAATAACAAATGCTTAATTGTTGTTCCAAAAAAAAATGCTTAATTGAAGATTCAATTATCAAAACGTACATTAATGAGTCGTAAAATAATATATAATTATCTGACACTTACTGAAGATTTTTCATGAATTTGCGCATTGATTTTTAATAATGTAGTCAGTAGAGTGGATTCAAGTTGGTAGTTGATTAATCATAACAATACCTAGCTAATCACTTTGGCATTTATTGTCTTACATATATACATATATTGTCTGCACCAATACTAAATTTTAATTAAAATGATTCGATTTAGAGGGAATCTCAAAAATAATAAATTTTTTTAATAATTAATTTAATATAACTGTATATGTTATGATTCAAATTAAAAATTTTACATAAATGAAAATATCTTTTATGTTGATTTCAACAATGGTGATGGTTATAGATGTATATTTTGTTAAGTAGTATTTGAGCATTTGATACTTTGCATAATGTAGTAAGATTTTGATCAGTGCCATAAGTCAATAACTCATTAATTAGACACTTTAATCAACAAGCTCTTTTGCTGCTTACTTTGTCAACTAATAAAATTAGCGTGCTTATGAAAAACACTAACACAATTAGTGTTAGAATAATATTATGCCAAACTAGTAGCATTTTTTAATGACAAAAAAGATGCTACCATCATGTCTTTACATATCTACTTTACATTATTTTAAGCCTCTAATTAGCTATACCCACTACTTAAAATAATACATAGCAGACATTAGTCATTAGATCCAAAACCCTATTCCATAAATTTTCTTTTTTTTTTCTTTTTTTTTTTGGTAATGACTTTATTCGTGCTGGGGTAGAGATGAGTGCGTACTCTAATGGCATGAATGCAAGAAGCCATGACAGAGGCAATAAGGATCCTTCAATTCAGAAAAAAATAACAAAAAAATGATATTAAAAAAAACAAGGACAAGGGTGGTGCTGATAAATAGCCCACTCATTGTACACCAGTATGAGCTGGGCTGCAATATCATTATCCACAAGGTGGCTGCCTCGATCTCTTGCTGCTTTCATGTCTCATAAAATTCCATTTCATTTCTGGCAGTGGCAGCTAGGCATGCAGTTCACCTTCTCTATGGTATCGACTACAGCTTTATTCAAATAAACCTAGTCTCATTCAAATAAAGAATTTTATTGCATCATCACATAAATAAATAGATAATATATTTAATTTTATGATAAATGCAGATTTAGGTGGGGAGTCACTTAAACAATAACAGATGGGACGCATGTGATGTCCATAGCTTCGACATGGACCCATTAGTAAGGTGTGCAAGTCCAGTTGAAGTTCTGCTATATTGAATTCACTGCAAAATGAAGTTTCTGTAATTTTTTATTTGTTTAATCATGCAAAATTACTACTGCTCCTCTTCAATGGTTCTCTTGATCTTCATCTTTTGACCACTTCTCAGGCATGGTCCATGAGCACGACAATGGCCTGGCTCCAAAATTGATTTGGGACCACCTCGATTTTGGCTCGATCATCACGGTACCTGAAGAGCAAAATTTTTAGGGCTTGGGTCTACTTCCTTTAATTTCTGTTTGGTTTCTTGATTTATTTTTGTCTTAATTAGCTTTGTGTTTTTGTGTTTTTCTAATTCATTATTTGATTCTATCATTTGTATGCAGAATTTACATTTTCTGAAGATCAGCACCGGATTTTAGTATTATTTGAGACGAAAAGGAAAAAAAATTGACTCTTTTAATCTATTGTTATCTTGAAGAAAGTTATAATATTTGCTGCAAAATTTACGCTTAATTCTTAGCTTTAATTTTCATTTTAATTAGAGAGAGCTCTAATATTCGCAGCACTTGCACAATTATTAACACTTGAATTTGTAATTTTATAAATGGTTAACTAACTTCTCATAATCTCATGTATTTTTTCTTTAAAAAAAAAAACTAACTTCTCATGTATTGATGATGATTTTTTTGTTCTTTTGACCAATATAAAGTTTGAATTAAAAGTGACAACATCATAGTTTCTAGGGATAAGGTACATTT
>CATIWM010121881.1:0-11046 GCA_949671775.1 Mallotus repandus | reverse complement strand
AAGATTCAGAGACATTGTTTTGAGAGAAGATTATTACTGCTTTATTTTGTCTCTGTTGTTTTGATTAATACTATGTCTGGCTAAGTCTTTATAGAGTTTGGAATCGTGTAGCCAAGATTACTACTTGTTTGGATTTTATTTATTTCAATCTATTTTTATCAATCAATGCTTTATATTTTGCTTTCTTGCTTGTTTAGTAAATGCCTAACTAAATGCATGTCTGTGGGTGATTCTGTGACAACGAGAGTTGCACGTTTCACTAGCTCATAAAATCTAAATCACTGAGGATCCTTGATCATGAGAGTAGACAAGCCCTTCGGGGAGAAATAGTTTGTTAAAGAACTTAATAAATCTAGGTTATTCATTAGACCACGAGAGTAGGCTAAGTTTAGGCTAGATATGCCTAAGTGACTTTGAGAGAAGCCTCAGGAATTACAGAACAAACTACCCTTGATTGAGATAAATAGATTGTCTCGATTGAATCCTGTAATTCGAGTAAGTGCCTGGTGAGCGAATTCCAAGCTCTAGTTTTTAACCCTGATTTTTCCTTTTAGCAAATTTTATTGTTTTATCTTATTTCTAGCTCAATATTCACTATTAATTATTGATTATATTAGCTCATATAATCCATAGCCATAACTAGTGCTAGGAATTACTCCTTCCCTGTGGGAACGATACTCTACTTATCATTATATTACTTGTTCGATCCGTACACTTGCGGAAATCGCCTGACAAACTTGTTTGATGTTTTGCTTTTTGGACCAATTCAGAGAATTTTGAAATAATCCAATTCTAAATAAGCAACATCATTAACTTAAGTTTTTTTTTTTATTTTTTTCACTTTTTATTTTTTAATTGCTGACATGTCATATGATGTGGCTGCCAACAGGGCATCTCTGGTTGCCATGTCATCAAATTTGGTCTGATTGTATTTTTGGGACTTCCCGGTGCAACTAAAATCGATATTTTGGTGCCAAAAAGATACAAATTGAAGTAATGGTACCATTTTGTAATTAAGTGTAAAGTTTTTGTACCTTTCATAGAATTTGCCCATGAACATGAACACGTCCTCATTAATGATCAAATCACCGATAACATTATTGGAATCCTTTTTTTTTTGTTGCTCAAGACACCACCGCTAGTGTCCAATGTCCTCAATTGGATTGTTAAGAACCTTCAGGATAATCCGAAACTTCTAGAGGGTGTAAAGGTGTGATCTAAATAAAGCTAAATCATCATGAGTAGTGGGACGGATTTTTTTTTATCGATATATATTATTACAAAAGTGGCTTTTTTTTGTGGTTCCATGAGTTTTCTTTCCCAGTATTTCTTGGTCAATTACAAAAATGGTACTTCGTTGCCGGTAATATAATTATATAGATAAAATTATTAAAGAGTAAACATGTAATTATTATATCAACTTAATATTTTTCCGGTTAAATTCTCCAAGAAAAAAGGAAAAATAATACATTCATCCAAGATGAAAATAATGCTAATTTTCTTTGGTATCTCGATCATAAAGTCTGCAAAAAAAACATATAATAGTTTAAAATTATAATCATTTATAAAATAATAACTAATTATATATTTTTGTAAATACCTGGTGCAAGATTTCTTGACTGTGATGCTTCTAGAAATAAATCAATTTGCAATTAACCAATGGTCATTAAAGTCATCAGAAGTTTTGCTACTTATGATGTTTCACTTGTTTAGTCAATGTGTCCAACACTACTTTTTGTAAAATCAAGTGACCTTTTAACAAATGAACTAACATTGTTACTAATTGGCTTATGAAGTAAGGTCGAACTTGTAGAAAGGAGTTTTATTTTTTCGTGATTGATCGAAGTATGAACTTTTTCTTCTTCGAAAATATGGATGACCTTAAAAGAAAGATCATATAGATCTTCAATCTTGTTGCTTATAACAACTTGGAACATCCGTTTAACACTAAAAAATTTGAGACATCAATGGAGGCACCGATAATCTATCCTTATAGCTATTGTCCAAGGTGCTTGCTGGCAAACCTATCAAGTCAGTTGCTAATCACCCAAATATAAGAAATGTTGTAGTTCTAGTATCATCCTCTACTATGGTGTTCAGCTTAAACCTAAAAAAATGTAAGCATAAAAATAAAAAGCGAAATTAAATTTTCCAAAAAAATAAAAAATAATTTCCATAATATTACCAATGAATGGGGAGTTCACGAAGAACTCCACAGTTATTTCACCATGATTTATCATTATAATTTTGGACACTACATCTACACTATGCATATGCCTTGTACCACTAGCCATTCATAGCATTAACACTTTTGTTTGTTGCCTTACATGTAAATTTTATATCCTATTTAAAAAAAAGTCAAACTCATATTTAATTTACAGAAAATACATTTTCTTATACTAAAATAACTAGCTTTTATTTACCTTATCAGAATGAATATCAAGCGATAACAACTGTGAAATTGTTCGACGATTACATTTCTTTTCCATTTCAACATTCCTTAAATCTTCATTTGCAACTGCAATTTTTGAAAATTTTTACAAATGTTGTTCACATCTGCATTAATATAATTTCAAACATTAGTAAACATATATGACAATAATTTTTAAAATTAAGGAAATATAAACGAATTTTAATCTTACTTTTCTTTCATTGAAATGATCTCAGGAAGATCAAGATAAAAAAGAAACCTTGTTGCTGAAGTACTATTAACTGTCACTTTATCTGCATCAATTAATCAAACAATAATAAAATTTATTATAATTTTTCTAAATCTGAGTTATAGTAAAGTAATAAAACAGATAATTGTTTTTATCTATAAAATATATGATGTGGAAAAATAAATAGGAAAAAGATAGCATATATGTACTAAATACCATTGTATTTTTTCACAATTGTCACCAAAAAAGCAATAATGACAACCATTTTTTTCTACATCTAATATTTCATCCTTTGGAAATAAAATAGCATATTTATCCTGTAATTTAACCTCTAACTTGTTATTCCTAAACAAAAACAAAGTTGCTAGTGATTACAAAATAAAATTTTTAAAAAATGGAATTTATTATTTAAATGAAAACACAAACTCTTTATTTTTTATTTCAATTTGTCTTCTTTTTGCAATTCATCCAGTTATGTAAATATCTTTGATACCACCAATTGATGTCACTTGTCCAAAAACATCTTTAAGATATGGAAAAGAGTTAATTATATAATTTATGTATATTTGAATATAATACATGCACATATACATATGTATGCGCATATATAAATATAAACTTGTCAAATAAGTCTTGTCATCAACTCTCAATCTCACTTCTTGAAGTTTAAAAACTCAAATCTATTGAAAGGTATCTGACAATTTTCTTCATCCATTGCCTTTACAAATGTATTCTTTAACAGCGTGATACGGAATGGATGGTTGCTTACTTTGTAGCTAGCTTGAGAAGGTATAATTATGAAACCTGATATATGATAAACTCTCCCTTCCTCCAATATGCACTACTTTGGAATTGTTCCTTGCATTGTGCCAGCCTATAAAAAATTAATTAATATTAAGTTGTAAAATAAAAATAAGAATAAAAAACCAACATAATTACCTTTTCATCTAGCATAAAAAAATCAAGACTATAAATGTCATTAGAGTTGTTGATATTGGTGAATTCCCATATTCTTGAAATTCTGACCTTGATTCGAATGTTTTTCATTGCATTGTTAATTTTAGCAAGCAATGTGTTTGACATTGTTTTCTAATCAAGCTGCTAAATAATTAGAAAAAATAAATGTGTTAGAATAAAAAAATTGATAATCTTCAAAACTTGATCTTTCAATACATAAAATTATTCCATAAAGTAATATCATCAAAAATTTCTGAATAAATAATATTTTTTGTAAAGTTTTTATATTCAAAATCACAGTCACCTTTTTTTATTTATTAATATTTTTATTCCTTCTTGTGAAGTAACTCTAGAAAGTAGAACGTATAATTGACCATGTGAGAAAATATTATCATCTAAATATAACCCAATATGTTCTAATGTTTGTCCTTGACTTTTATTTATTGTCATACTATAACAAACTCTTGTTGGAAATTGTCTTCTTTTTAATGTAAATGGCCACTTATTATCATTATAAGAAAGAACAATGCGAGGTATAAACACTTTTTCACCACTATAAGATTTAGCGATAATAACTGCTTCAATAACTTTTGAACCTAGTTCAGTTATCATTAATTGTGTTCCATTACAAAATCCAATGCTAGGATTAATATTGCAAAGTAACATAACAGGAATATTATTTTTAAGCTTTACCTCATGCTGTGGAAACCCACTAAAATTCAATGAATTTGAAAATTCAATTGGATAAAGAACTTCTAATTCCTCATTGTTGTTTGATGCTTGACATATTGAATCTAAACTATAATAAAAAATTTCCTCTTCACTAATCAACTTTAACACTTCTTGATTAATAATATCAACTATTTCATTAGTAGGAGTAACAATTGTTCTAGTTTTTTATATATAAATAATCACTATATTTATTTACAAAGTCAGGATATGTTTCATTTATTATTATTTTAACTGGATCGTCACATGTTTTTATAAGCATGCAATTACGAATTTCAACAAAATAATCAACTTCTTCATTATTTTCAACTTTAGTGACTAAAGTTGTACCATCACCAATAGTTAAAATCCATTTAGAAAAGTTATTTGCTTCAATTCCTTCATTAATTAGTTGGTTTTTTTTATGTTAGTCTCATATTTATTGTTAATTTATAGACTTTAAATGATTTTCATAAATAAGAATGTGCTATTGAAGCATTCAAAATATCTTCTTTACTACCATGCACTATAACAGGTAAAATTTGCCTAAAATCACAACAAAATAAAACCGTATTGCCTCCAAAAGGTTTGGTTTCTATGCCAACATCTACATTACATAAAATGTCTCTAAAAGACCTATCAACTGCCTCAAAACAATATTGATGACTCATTGGAGCTTCATCCCATATCACTAAACAAGTTTCTTCTATTAATTTAGCTAAATGTGTTCCTTTTTTAATTTCATATGAATCATATTCATTTAAATTCAAAGGTATTTTAAATCTAGAATGTGCAATTCTACCTCCCAATAATAGTAACGATGCAATATATGATAAAGCAACAACTAAAACAATCCTACCCATTGATCTAAAATAAGACATAATAGTTTCATATAAATATGTTTTACCTATTCCACCATAGCCACATTCAAAAAATAACCCTCCTGTATTATAATTTATAGCATCAATTACAACATCATATACTTTCCTTTGCTCGATGTTAAATGAATGTAATAACATTGTATGTTTTTATTTAATTCCTCAACATTGTAATCCAATTCTTTAATTAATAATCTATTATATGTATCACTACTTACAAAATAATCTAGCTGAGGTAAATCAAAATTAGACAGTGAAGAAGAATTATGATGAAAAAAATTTTCAAGTTCCAACAAAACTCTATTTCTCAAAAAGTCATCTAAAATAGATTCAATTTGAACTCATAATGAATTTCATATTTCATATTTAATATCATCCATAAAATTCTTCCAAAATAATTTAAAAAGTTTTCTAGGATCACTTACCTCACAAAAAAGTATCAAAACAGTAAATAAATTACGTAATTATGAAGAAGATGCATGCAAAATTGATTCCTCTAATGTATGAATCTACTCCATATCATTCCCTAACAAACCATATGCTTCACATGCTGATTGAAATGTAGAATGCAATACTTCGAATACAATTCTAATATCCTCAAATGTTTTAGGTCCTTTAACAATGTTCAAAAGCATTCTAAGATAATATAATTCACCTGAACTTGGATGTACATATGCTATTCTACCAATATAGTATCCTCTCTTTCGTCTTGTCCACATCTTATCCTAACTTTGCCAAACCCATTTTATTGGAAATTCAAAGTATGGTAAATTTTTAACATCTTCATGTGAGCCATTTGTTTTTATCCACTCAGTGAACATAGTACGGGTGAAATTTGTATTATTTACAAAATAATTTAAATTATCTGTAGGATGAAAAAAAAATTGATTCATATTCTCTAAATGAATAGTTAATTTTTCAACTGCTAGTTCTCTATAATGTATCAAGAATTCAATAAATGCCAAACTGCCTCACATGGTGAAATATAACAACAATCTAAATATATTTTTATCTTATCAATAATATTATTTTTAAAATTATCTAAATTTCCACATCTTTCCCATAATTATGAATAACCGCTCATATCCTATCAGTGCCTTCATTAATATATTTAAATAAATATTTAACCATTGTTGTTCGGCAATACTCCGCACATATATGAGCTTCGTATTAACAAATTAATTTCACATTATGAGGAGCAACAAATTTTTTATTTTTTTCATTATTTTAATCACAAATCTACCATCATTTCTATGTTTATACATTGCATAACCATTGCAATTAATAAATGTTTCTGTTTGATTTTTTTGGAAATTTTTTTGAAATATTATTATTTTTCATGCAGGGAGACGATGGATTAATTGAACTACATACTCAATGTATCATAAATTTATAAACTAAGTTGTAGGATCAGTTTATATACAAGGAAGTTCAACAAATATTATTGAATCTATATCTACAGGTGTTTTGGGTTTAGCATCAACACTTAACCACACTAAATAATGAACATGAGGTAGTCCTCTTTTTTGAAATTCTATTGTATATATCGATGCTATTGTTTTAGCAAAGTGTTTATTTTTCTTATCATTAATTAAATGTGTAAGTTTAATTTTAAAAACACAACTAATAATATATGGTCTATCTTCTGGTCTTTGACCATTGATGTAATCTAGCATGTGTTGTATTTTTAGCCATAATGGATTACATGTGACCATAAAATTTGCATATAGCCATAGCATCATGATAATGTTCCATTATATATCATGGACTACCAGTGTAACTCGAGGGCGATATAATTATAGCTTTTCCAATATCATTAGAATTTCTAATACCATGATGAATAGCATTTTTTATTCCAATATGTATTTCAAATCTTATTTCTTTTTTATTTCACCTAATATAATCTAAATGCTCTTCCTCAACACACAAAAAAGCATCAACAATGTATTGTTGTAGTAAACGACCACCTCATAAAAGTGTTGTCCCTTCATATAATTTTTGTTGAATTCTATAAGCATAATATTCACGCATAGTAATATATCTTCTACAAAATGGCATGGACATGCTGACATTCACATATTCAATATTGATTTTATAACCACCCTCCCCATAAGGAAATAATATTGGATACTGCATTGACATAAGACATGGATGCAAAACACTAATTCGTTTTAAATGACCATTATGTTCAACAATAATGTCACAATTTTTATCATACATTAAAAAATCACCAACAATTAAACCAGCTACTTCGGAAGAAGAAGGGACTAAATATTGCAAACTATCTTGAACCCTCTTACCTAATAACTTTAGTTTTAGCGGGCATCATATCATTTTCTTTAAACCTTTCTCTAACCATTCTAAATGACTTGGCAATTACATTTATTTCATCAAATATTTTAATTAAACCATCAATGGTCATTGAGTTTATATTTTTGGATGATCCTTCATTTAAAAATGAAGAAATTCGATTATTAACTTCGTTCTCTATGTCATATATATATAACTGGGAAAATTTAGGCTTTTCACCATTCACTGGTAACAATGAACTAATCAAATGATGATTTTGGCCACATATTCTAAAAATATAAGGTCCAATTTTTTATTAATTTTGTAATCAATTTTTCCACCTATCGATGTGAAAGATACATAGAATTATACAATCTTATGTTTTCTCTAAATTTAGAAGACAACATATTTTTATTTGATGTTAGTAAATCATCAAGAAATTGTGGAGTTCTTAGCAAAAAAGGCAGCTTGATTTTTCCTTTTTTGCAACAAAATGGATACACCCTTTGTCTATGATTTATTGTATCTATAACATATTCTACATGTCACACCTTGTTGCACATAGCCCGAGATGGACATTTAAAACTAATCATTAATAAACTATTTAATTTAGTTTAAATATATTATAAAAATCATTATATTTGGAAAAAATTTTAAATTAATCTTTTTTAAAAGTTTAGTCTTGTTCACATATTACAATTGAAGATTAAGAATTTTTTTAAAAATATCATGTATTTATGAATAGTAAAATACTATTTATGAACAGTAAAATGCATTTATGAATAGTAAAATACGTATACAGTAATTGGATAATATAGGAAATTTCATCATCATATTACTCTTTGTAACTAGAAACACAGTAGTGAAAACATCATTAAGATAATATAAAACATATTTCTAAATTGTTATATTATATATAACTTAGCCACCATTATTTAACTTAAAAATACTCTTTCACAACACTTATTAAAACAAGACTAAAAATAAAATAAAACACAAGGCTTCACTGATAAGCATGTTGGCCAACCTTATTCTGAAACTTCTATCTACACTCACTCAACACTGTTCACCAACTATCAAGCCCTGCTATCTGAAAATATTTTTAAAAGAGAGTAAAATATGTACACAAATACTCAGTGAATAGATATATCAAGCAGAAAATAATTTGGTTAAACCAAACACATTTAACTTCTCAAATGCTAATAATAGAGTATTTGAAAAGTCATATTATAATCCACTTAAAACATCAAATCCTTTCTCACTTTCAAACTTGTGCAAAGCATAGCAAAGTAAAACTCGTGTCTTGTTAAACATCATTACAACATTTCACATGTATTAACCATCCCTATAATAAACATCACAACCTGGCCATAACATACAAGCCATCACAAACTCACTCTCTAGACACACCTGAAGGCTAACCCTTCGACTATATTAGCATAGAACGACCCTTCTACCTTTACTGTCCTGCAATCAAGTGCCCTGTTGTTTATTGTGCAATAACAACCATCAAAAATCTCAAATGTTCATATATCACCTCAGCACATTCACACATCTTATATAGGGTGGTAATACACAAATCAAATACCATTTCCTTCAAATAATCAATCAAAATAATATTATCATATTTATGGTTCAATAACCATTCAAAATCAAACAATCTTCATCATAATTCAAAAAGGAGAGAAACCATGCATAGCATAAATTTATTTAAATCACCAAGTAAATAAAATAATTTCAAATCAGGTTATAAAACAAAGCATGTATTAATAATACATTTAACTTGCACACTTGAAACCATTATTGTTTCAAAGCTTAAATACTTCAAGTAATTCAAGTAGTAACCAAACTGAATTGAAACATTTTAAAACATCAATTCAAGTTCATAAAACAACATGAAAATATCTTTTTATTACTATTATAAAAATATTTAAAAGGCTTGAACTTCTACTCACTAATACAGCTATAAACACACAACCCGATTCACCGAATTTGCTTAATCTGCACTTGCTCTTCCCTTGCCTTTTCCAACACTTAAAATATACAATTTCATTTATAAATCATTAATATAATAATCCCATATGCTACTCTAACCATACAGCCCCCAAATGATATGCATAAAATGCAATTAAGCTTACTTCTATAAATCAGTTTCATTGATTCTAAAATAGTTATTTTCAGGACTAAATTAGAAAAATCACTCTAACCTATAGAAAAAGAATATTTACCTCAAATTTTAATCAGACACATATCTATATTTCTAGTATCTTCAATAAAAATTTCACTTCATTTGCACAACTATTAAAGGGGTTAAGATAGCTCAACATAATCAGCTTCAATAGTCCTGTCTGATAGAGCAATTTAAAATATGATATAGCTATCAGCTCCAATTCAAAACTAAGAAGTTTGAAATTACTCTTTTAAGTTTCCTCATAATCAAACCAAACTTAATTTAGAGTTTTCTACCTCAAGATATGCAAAAAGTATCCAGACTAGTTTTAACCCGTGTACTCTGTAAACTTGGTTTACCTACTAACTTTGAAAAATTTCTGTCACTTATAGAAAAATAATTTTGAGCTGAAATTTGAATAAGTATTATATTTATATGTATACTAAATTCTAAAAAAAATTCATCTCATTTTGAC
Source organism: Mallotus repandus (assembly GCA_949671775.1). Taxonomy (NCBI): domain Eukaryota; kingdom Viridiplantae; phylum Streptophyta; class Magnoliopsida; order Malpighiales; family Euphorbiaceae; genus Mallotus; species Mallotus repandus. The sequence continues at coordinate 909 of CATIWM010121881.1, read as the reverse complement.
AACTATAGAGTGAGATATAAGCAACTGAACACAACCAGGTCAATTTCTCGGGCTGATTGAGCATTAAAATATTTCCTCTTACTTTTCTAACATAACTGCTGAATCATATCAAACTCATAGAATAAAATTTTTAGATAACTCTTCAAAGTTTTCATATCACTAAATAACACTTAATTTTAAGATCTTTAGCTCAAGGTATGATTAAAACACTGAGACCAAAAAACTAGAAATCTAAAACCCGAGAATAGCAAGTTATGAACCCTAATTCAAATCCACAAAAACAAGTAAATTACTTGTCAAGTCAATTTGAGCAGGCTTTAAGAATGAATATTACAGCCTTAGAAGTGCTTTGGATCATCAATTTCACTTGAAAATCTAACCTAAACTTAGAGAAATCAATCAGCCCCTTTGTTCTCTCTTTCCTTTTCTCTTCCTTTCTCTTTTTTTTCTTTCTTTCTTCCTTTCTTTCCTTGTCTATGGCTGCAAAGTCACATAGGAAGATGATATACCTAAATAATATGTAAAATTCTCCTTTTGGTCCTTAATGAAATGCCTAAATTACCTATAAATCCTCAAGCTTTCAATTGTTCAATCAAGGACAATCATTTGCTACAATTGAGTCATTTCCTCTATAACTATATCTCTATATCCTAACTTATACTTAAATTAAATATATATATATATATATATATATATATATATATATATATATATATATATATATATATGTAAATGCAATGCATAATGAATGCAAATGTACCTATAGTTAGGGTATGGGTGTGACAATTCTCCCCACCTTAGGAAATTTCGTCCTCGAAATTATACTAGAACAAATGAGCATATTGGTTTCTCATGTCTTCCTCTCGTTCCCAAGTAGCTTCCTCACTCTCGTGGTATTTCCATAACACT
>CATIWM010121859.1:0-13731 GCA_949671775.1 Mallotus repandus | reverse complement strand
CTTTGAGAGATTTGGCATGCTCGTCAGTTCTTGATATCCCCTGTTGATATTGAGGCCCAAACCAAAAATCCTAGGAAAAGAAACTCACCATTGAACACGTATATGGGAGGAATAAGGTTGGAAGGATGTATGTTGTACACTTGATTTGATACTTGTATACTTGAGTTGTTACTTATTATTTGCTACTTGTTGCATAGCACGTGCATCATGCATATATGCATACATATAGTTCATGCATCATACTAACCCTTTATTTTTCAGCCATCATAGATTCATCCGGGTCTTCCTATGTTTGGGAACCGAAAGGTGGCAGATTGGTGAGGACTGATTCAAGCCCAAAGTCTATAGCCAAAGAGATCCTTCATAGTTTGGAAAATAGTCTGGTCAACCCGCTTTACTTGGATGCTATACCAACACCAATCACACAGACAGTAGAGATGGAACAAGGAAATTGGACCCTAGAGGACATCAAAGGAGCATTGATGGATGACATGAGAGCAATGATGTAAGATGAACTGAGACAAACCCTGGCTAGATTAATGTCACCACTTGCTGTTGCACCTGCACTCACTGTTGCTGCACCTCCTGTTGCTACTAATCCACCAGTTATAGATGCACCACTCAATAATGCTGGGGGGCAACCATTGAATGCTGCTAGGAATGCACCAAATGGTGAAGTGAAATTGGAAGATGTTGAGAACTACATGATTAAGAAAGCAAAAAGGGAATCACTTGAACAAGTTCAAGAGTTGGAATCCAAGCAGATGAAAGCACTGACTCAGAAGATGTCCAAGATGGAGGAATTGATGAGAGGACAGGGCATGGGATACTAGTTTGACTTTGATGATATAATGCAATTTAAGGAAGATAAGCTACCTAATAAGTTCAAGATGCCACAGCTGCAGAAGTTTGATGGTACTGGAGACCCAAGGATCCACCTTAGTCAATATACAACTACTATGAGTACCACAAAGGCTCTTTTGTCTATAGTTACCAAGTTGTTTGTACTATCCTTGGAGGGTATGGCTGTAAATTAGTATCACGGGTTAGAGAAGTCTATTCGAGCTTATTGGAGAGAATTGTGTACTGTTTTTCTGAAGCAGTATGACCATAACACCAAGCTAGAGGTGTCTATCAGGGATTTAGAATTAACTAAGTAGAAGCCCAATGAATCATTTTCTGATTTCCTGAGTAGATTCATGAATAAGGTGGGATTAATGAAAAATAAGCTAGCTGAAAAGGATCAAGTTAGGATGATTATTTGAAATGTATCACCTAATTTGGTTGAGTGGTTGCAAATGATGAACCCTAAGACATTTGTAGACCTTTATGACAATGGGTTGCAAGCAGAGGAGATTGAAAATGAGAAAAAGAAGACTGTTAAAAGCACTGGGACAAGAAACCATCCAACTGGGGGCACACAGTAAGGAAACACTAATCAGGCTATGGAAGTTCATGTTGTCCAACAACTGACGAGATTCTCAAACTTTAACCAACCCTTATCTAAGGTCCTAGAACACCTAGTGCAAAAAGGCTTACTTTAACCTTTACCTAATCCAAACCCACCAAACCTAAACACCCCAGACTATAACCCAAACAAGCATTGCAATTTCCTCCAAAACCTCAATCACCCCATAGATAACTGCATCCACCTCAACACGAAATCCAAAACCTTATAGACTCAGGGAAAATCACAGACCCTAAAAACCTGAGCAGTAGAAACAATCCTTTCCCAAACTATCAAAATGTTCCACCCCCAAGCACTATAATGATTAATTCAGGAGTTAGCGAGGAATAAGTACTAAGCTCCTTTGAGGACCTAGACCTTAAAACCAACGAGAATACTCCTAATGCCTCCAAACAATCCTAAAGAGGAGTTAAAGATTTATTGATCCAACCTTCTGGCAAATTTGGTTATAAAGTATTTTACTCCAAACCACCTTCTTATGATATCCTTATTGAATCAATCACACCTGGAGGATGGGGTGAGGAATTTAGAGATGACAGTGAGCCATTAAGTGAGAAATCTGAGGCTCATAAGCAGCCACAAAAAGGAGTTGAAGATTTGTTTGGACAACTCTTAGGCAAGTTTGACTACAAAGTTTTTTACACTAAGCCATCTTCCAGTGTCATACCCCTTGAAACAATGGTGCCTACTAGATGGGGAGATGAATTTCAAGAGTAGGACAATGAAGGCTATGATGTGCAGATAGACAATACAGAAGTGAACCACGGTCATCAAGAATAGCTGCTACATCAGCCACCTTAAGACTTAGCATCTTTAGAATTTAGAATAGAAAATAAATTTCTTATGTTTTCTTTTAATATTCCAATTTCTTGTGAACATTTTGTTTTCATATGATCAATGATATGAATTTTGATTGTGCTTATTTATGTAATGTACATCCTAATGATATTGTGCATTATGATATTGATTCAATATGCATGCTTGGCATAAATTCAATTTCAATTAGATTCATTCAGCATGGGCACGAATGAAAATTAAAAGAACATTCATATATCACATGGTATAGCTTTTAAGGAGATAGAAAATTTGAGAGAATATAGAAAGAGAAAATTTAAAAGAATATGAAAAAGAAAAATAAAGGAAAATAAAAATGAATGAAAGGTTTAGCCAGGTAAAAATGAGAGAAAACATTTTGTATCATCTGATGTAATGAATGTTTTCATTTTTGCCCTAGTGAATGAGTAAAGTTGAATTTGAGCTTATTGTTCAAATATCGCATATTCGTCTTTATCATATTGCATAAGTATCTGAATGAAACATAAAACATAATGAAAGCTAAAAATCAGAGCTATGAGATCATTATTTTAGTTTTATTTCCTTTTTTATGATTTTGATTGTAAAACCAAGTGTCTTTCTGTATCTAGAGAATTTAGGTGGCAACCCATACCTTGTAGTTATCCTCAATCATGGTGGCAACATCAAGCCTAGTATTCTGCTCAAGAATTCTTCAAAGCTATAAATTCCACTTTAACCAACCTCCATTGACAGCAAGATTAATGACAAGCATGAAGGAAAATTATTAGAAACTGGGGGCAAAATGTAGCTCTGGGGCAATTTGGGATCAAAACAGTGAGTCTGCACTCAAGAACTGAAGATCAACATTGAAATATAGGAGTCATGAGAAAAGTTCTGAGGCAAAAAAAAAGAACTACAAGCAACAAACGATAGTTCATCCATATAGCAATCATCAGAAAATGGACTTCATTCTTCAGCTGGTCATTTATCAAAGGAACTGTATCAGAAGCTTTAGCACCAGAAACACCAACCTTGAAGCATTCAAGGCTCAAATTTGCAAGTTGTTAATAAAGCACCTCATTCTCACACTCTGAGCTATGAGCACAACTCTACTCTACAGAAGGCCGGTTAGGATCATGCATATCATACATAGCATGCATACACTTGCATACCTCTATTGTGAAGTACTTGCTTTACATGGTAAAAGACATTTAAGACAAATCAAGATTGCCCACATACTTTGCTACTAATATTCAAAATTAGTGTTGTAAAGTACTGGAAAGTAGTCAGAGTCTCGAGGAGTGAAAATAAGAAGGGTGATACTATCAAGATGAACCAGATGCTCAATGGGCCTATCTAACAAGGAGATATCATTAATGGTAGTACTTGCAGAAGACTCATCCTAGGCAATCTCAAGAGGAATACACTTCAGGAGATGCACCTGAATGCATTTGTCACAGCCACAAGACTGCTTCAGCAGAGATAAGGCATTGAATTCAGCCTCTCTCAACTCCTAATCTGAAGGTCTAACACACCAGCAATGCAGCTATTGACCATAAAAGGGAAGAATGCACTCGGTACTTGAGATAAATGAACTCTGAAATTCCTCTCATCATGAAATAAAGCCTCTAATTCCTAAACTTTTTTTGCAGGGGATATTAGGAAGAGGAATGAAGCTCTTTTTGTCATCGCATTAGCGAGGGTGATAGAAAGACAAACTCAACTCTATGTCATGACTTCAAGGGTGAAGTATAAAGACGCTTGTGGTCAGAGACATCATCAAAATCAAAGGGAAGAGTGAAAAAAATAATGTTGCATTCTGAGAAAATTTCTTCTCCTGTAAACATATGAGACTAACTTATGATATTTTGTGCAAGGAAAAAAAACAAAAAGGGAAAAGGAAGGAAAAGAACCAGCGCAAAAGTAAGAACGGGCAAGAAGGCAAATGTCAATCGCTCATCAGAATATGACAAACGTCTTGACAAATGCTCAAGGGAAGTAACAAAACTCTATCCCTTTAGTTATGTAATAAAGTGCTTCCTCAATTCAAAAATTCAAAGTAAATTCATCTAGTTCATAAGGTCATGTGTGAAAACTTTATCTCATGAACTTTTGGTCTTAATGACTCTTTTTATTAGCTTCGTAGAGTTTGGATGTCTAGTTAACGGCTCTGTGCTGAGAGTTTCTAAACTCTAATCAATCTAATGCTTGCTTTGCACCCGAACAAGGCGAAGAATATGAAAAAAATAAAATATGTGGATTTGCAGCATAAATTGCTTGGATTTAGAATATCATTTTAGTCTTTTTTCATAATAAAGGTGCATCCAATCTACTATAATGCTCAAATTGAGTAAGAGTACAAAATCCCTTAACAATATCCATGTTGAGTAATACGAGAAAGGCGGGGGAATACTAAGAGGAGAATTGAAATAAGAGCAAGCATTCATAATCTACTCCAATGCTTAGAAATGAGTAAGAGTATCAACATGAATCTTCTTGTGGTATCCGTACTGAGTAATACAGGAAAGGCGGGGCAATACTAAAAGAGGAGCACGTCAAAAGCTGCTCTATTTACTCCAATGCTCTAAACAGAGGATGAGTATCCAAAGGACCTTTCCAACAGTATCCACGCTGAGTAATATATAAAAAGGCGGGGGAATACTCAAATAAGGAAAAAGGCACATTAATAATTCAAAAACTGTTTTGATCCTCGAAATTCTATCTGTTTATGCTCAATTTCTACAAGTTTTGTTTGGCGAGTTCTCCCTAAATTTAGGTATAAAAATTAGCTCTTCACTTGGTAAATAAACACTCTCAACATAAGGTGGTTAATGATACCTCTAACTTTACAAATGGCAAATAAATGATAGTCATGAAAATTAAAAATTAGAGGGATACGTTGAATGTACATTATCTTGTGATAAATGATGAATTTGCTTAATTTAATGCACTTTTGTATAATCGTCATGCTGAAACTAACTTTAACAAGTTTTTACACTCAGTATGTGTCATCAGCACCGGCATTAGCAAGTCAAATCAAGGTCATCGAACAATAAAGGTAGCTGATCAAAGTCAATCAACAGAGAAATTCAAAGCAATCAATTAGTGCCAACTCAAAATTCCATTTGACGTGAAATTCAAAAGGTGAGGTCTGCATTTTTCACACACTACATTCACTCAGTTCTACGCTACGTGGTAGCTATAACTCCAATTCACTCAGTTATACGCTACATGGTAGCTATAACATAAATTTGAAATTCACTTCACTAGACGTCCAATAGCGAATATAGTGCAATCAGCTAGACACTACACAGTAGTGATAGCATCATAACTAGACGTCCCACAGGGAATATAGCTAATTTCATCAAATCAACACTATACGACCAAGTGTAGTGTATTTTTAAATCAACACTATACAATTGAGTATAGTGTATTTTCAAATCAACACTATACGACCGAGTATAGTGTATTTTCAAATCAACACTATATGACCGAGTGTAGTGTATTTTCAAAACAACACTGTATGACCGAGTGTAGTGTATTTTTAAATCAACACTATACGACCGAGTGTAGTGTATTTTCAAATCAACACTATACGACCGAGTGTAGTGTATTTTCAAATCAATACTATACGACCGAGTGTAGTGTATTTTCAAATCAACACTATACGACCGACTGTAGTGTATTTTCAAATCAACACTATACTACCGAGTGTAGTGTATTTTCAAATCAACACTATACGACCGAGTATAGTGTATTTTCAAATCAACATTATATGTCCGAGTGTAGTGTATTTTCAAAACAACACTATATGACCGAGTATAGTGTATTTTTTTCAAATCAACACTATACGACCGAGTATAGTGTATTTTTAAATCAACACTATACGACCGAGTGTAGTATATTTTCAAATCAACACTATACGACCGAGTATAGTGTATTTTCAAATCAACATTATACGACTGAGTATAGTGTATTTCAACACTATACGTCCGAGTATAGTGTATTTTCAAATCAACACAATACGATCGAGTATAGTGTATTTCAACACTATACGTCCGAGTATAGTGTATTTCCAGTCAACACTATACGTCCGAGTATAGTGTATTTTCAAATCAACACTATATGACTGAGTATAGTGTATTTCAAAACTATACAATCGAGTATAATGTATTTCAACAATATACGTCTAAGTATAGTGTATTTTCAAATCAACACTATACGTCCGAGTATAGTGTATTTCCAATCAACAGTATACGTTCGAGTGTAGTGTATTTCCAATCAACACTATACGTCCGAGTATAGTGTATTTTCAAATCAAAATTCGTGAGCAGTTATGGACTGCAGCATCTAAAGTGAGCAACGAAGGGGTTGCAGCTAATCGCGAGCAGTTACGGACTGCAGCATCAAAGGTAAGCAACGAAAGGGTTGCAGCTAATCGCGAGCAGTTATGGACTGCAGCATCAAAAGTGAGCAATGAAAGGGTTGCAGCTAAACGTGAGCAGTTATGGACTGCATCATCAAAAGCAATGAAAGGGTTGCAGCTAAATGCGAGCAGTTATGGACTGCACCATCTAAAGTGAGCAACGAAAGGGTTGCAGCTAAATGCAACCAGTTATGAACTGCAGCATCAAAAGTGAGCAACGAAAGGGTTGCAGCTAAATGTGAGCAGTTATGAACTGCAACATCAAAAGTGAGCAACGAAAGGGTTGCAACTAATCGCGAGCAGTTATGGACTATAGCATCAAAAGTGAGCAACGAAAGGGTTGCAGCTAATCGCGAGCAGTTATGGATTGCAGCATCAAAGGTAGAAAACTTGCCAGCAATTATAGATTGCAGCAGCACAAAGCTTACATTATGGGACAATGAAAACAACATTGCACGATTCAGTGTTATAGGCAAACGCTCTGTAACACGTCAGGTAAGTATCCTAACACCTTACCCTTGAAATTGTGTGCTTATTTGCTTTGTCACAATTTGTCAAACAAACAGCGACAAAGAGGGGCAACTGTAAGCACCTAATTTCGGGATGATTTGAGTTTGGATGGGACAGAGGATCCACTGATGAAAATTAACTGTGAAAATAGGTTTATTGGATTTGATCTATTGGTTTTGAACTAAATTGTAATTTATTTTTAAATTTTATTTATTTAATTAATATATATATAATTATTTTTTTCATAAATTTTCAAAAAAAATAAAAAAAATACAAAAATACAAAAATACAAAATTTTAGAAAAAAAGAGGAGATTTTGGTCGAATGGGCCAAAGGCCCATACAATTTGAAAATGAAAGATGGGCGTATGGCCATTTATCTTTCCTTCCTATTTTCGACCGGAAATAGCCAATTTCCGACCCAGTCGAAAATAGGCCTTCCGTAAAAAAAAATTTCGTAATTTTTTTATTTTATTTTATTTTTATTTTTATTTTTATGTTATTTTATTTATTTATTTATTTATTTGTAATTTATCCATAGATTTTGATTAGTTGTTATTTTGATAAATATTTTGTTTTATTAGATAATGTGTTGGTAAATTTATGATTTTTTAGACAAATAATAAAAATAATTTATTTTGTTTTATTTTTATCCTATAATCATATTAGAGTTACAGGGTTGTATCTATATATATGTACTTTTCTTTTCACAAGGCTAGGGTTTTATTTTCTTTTCTCTTTATTATTTTTAGCCAGGAGCCAAAAACACAGTCTTTTCTCCTTTGATTTTTCACGTACTTTTTTTCAAATTTTAGCCGAGAATCATATCCAAATAAATCAAAAATCACAGACCAACATAACAAAAACCACAGTCTCTCATCAATGGTGATCACCTTCTAAGGGAAATCAGTATTGTATCCATCAAATTATTTCTTCTTCCACTCCTTTATCTTTTTATTTTTTGTTTGATTATTTTTATTCTATTTGATTTTGATTTGATTTAATTTAATTTTTTATTTTTATTTTGTTTAATTACTAATCCTTATTTATTTTTGTGTTTATGATTATGGATGGGGAGATTTGAATTCACTGTGGAGACAAGGCCAACCATGAAGATCCATGGAATGCTATGGATTAAATCTTGTATCAATATTGCGTAGTTCCCTTTAGGTTTATTTATTTGTATTATTTTATTTTATATAGGCTTTGGGTTTGTATTTTAATTTATTTTAATTTTTCAATAGTAGTTGTTGTAATAGCCCCATTAGTGGGAATATAGTGGAATTTTAATATTTTGCACTTTATAAATCAAATAGTAAATTAGGTCCATTTGGTAAAACCCCATTTGGTAAAACCCTAATTAAAATCAATGGTGGCTTTAGATTAATTTAGGTGGCATGTAAATTGAATTACGGTTAGAAATCACTGAATATATATATATATATATATATATGTTTATTTGTTTATTTGGGCTTGTTTATTATTTTTTATTCGGTTTGGGCTACAAGCCCACGTGTAGGTCTAACTCACTAATAAAATAGGCCTTTAAAATTAAATTTAGGTTTAATTAACTTCAAAATTAATTTAGGCCCATTAGGTTAATTTAGATTTTAGGCCCATTTTTTAGTTAAATAAAATTAACTTAGACTTAGCTCAGCCATTAATAAAGCCCTCTTCATAATTTGTAAACTTAATATCATTTCATTTAATTAAAATTGATTAGAATTAAGCCCACTAATTTATTTATTTTTCTTTTAAAATTTAATAGACTTAGACTCATTTTCTTTAGAATTAAAATAAATAAATTTAGGCTCACTAATCATCAAAATATAAGCCCACCTTTAGTTCCATTTCACAAATAAAATATGTAGATTTAGCTAACTTAAAATTAAAATCAAATGTAGTTTGGATTTAAGGACATTACACCTCGAATGCATTTTTTATATGCTTTTTCATTGATTGGTTGCCTTAGTATTAGATGGATGTTCAATTAGGGTTTAAATGAAATTGCATGTAATTAGGGAATAAGATAGTAATTCATAAAATAATTCTAAATGAACACGAGACTAAAAGAAGTTGGTATTCCGTATCCAGAACTCCTAGATGTGGTGCTGGCTTATATTAGAGAATCGAGTTACCACCACCTTCAATTTGTCCTAGTTATTACCCTGGGTGGCGACTCCTCATCTCCATGCTATGTCTTTGTGATATAGTAGTGTGTTCCCTAGAGCTCTGAGCTCAAACAATGTCGCGGTTGCAATAAACTTGGGGGCGCATTAAACCCCGCCGTCTATAACCATAGATTCGCGAGCTACCTCTGGAGGCGTCATATAAACCATGGAAGAGATAGTCATAAGTAGCAGAACCACAATCATAATCACGCAGAGTGTTGAGGTCCTACAGTAAAGGAAGCAACCAAGAGCCACCAATGTTGTTCGCATTAGGCAACACCATTGTGCTCATCAGGTAAAAGATGAAGCACTAGGCACATCTCTCAATACCAAGGGCGCCATCACCAGCAGCACCATTGCACACTCGCCAAAGCTGATCGTAAGATATCAGATCGCCCTGGCCGACTCTAAACTCAAGAGGATAGCCCAACAGATCACAGCACAGCCCCACCAGATCCTCTGGAATATCAAAAGGGATCTGCTAGCCAGTAAAAGCGAATCCTATAATGGCAGCAAAATCAATGGGCGTTATCATCATCTCCCCAAACTAGAAACAGAAGGTGTGTGTGCAGTCTGACCACCTCTCCATAAAGAGTCATCATTGCCTGGCGACTCCTCAACGTCTCTAGTCTCTCTAGTTGATCGCCTAAAAGGCCATCAAAGCTGAGACCACGCACCCAGTCTAGCACCCCCACAGGCAGCCTCCGATAGAGCTTTTTAGCTCCAATGAAACTACCAGGCAGGACTAAATGGGTCACCGGGTTCTAAAACGGAAGTCAACAAACATAAATTCTAACTCAGAAATAAAAATAGCACTAACTACAATTTATTTGCTAAATGTAGGTAAATGAAATCACATAATTAGGACAGAAACACAGCAAACGAGTCCTAGCATGCAGCCTTAGAGAAACAAAGTACTATCAAAATGCATATTTCAAGCACGAAGGAAGCTAATCTATCGAGGGAAGTATCATAAGCATTATTTCTTAAATAGTCTAACCTATTCCTAAGTTCACAAGCACTAACTTCCTATATTCTATCATGCAAGAGAGATATAACAAAAAGTAAAAAAAACAAACGAGTTCGGGGTACTAACCTCCTGTCGATGAAGCACCCAGTCGTGCTCCCTCAAGTTCAAGATGAGAGGAACCTCGTGCCCTCTCCTCACTCTGAGCCACGTCCAATGAGCAGGCACCAGCTTTCAATACATCGTACTACTCGCAGCCTGATCCGCAAGGTCTCCCACACCCTCTAAACTGAGATCCTCTAAGTCGAACGCGAGGTTGGGGTCAACATCCTCGAAACTGCCTTCACCTTCTTACGTGTGTAAATTTGGAGCAAGAACACCTAAAGTCCAGAGAATCCTAAGGGAGGAGAGAGAGAAGAAAGATGGAAAATAAAGAAAAGAGCAAAAATTGGGCCTTTTATAGCCCATGGCTCCATGGATTAGAGCCACCCATGCGAGTGGGTCATCTGATCCACATGTATGGGACAAGCTCCGCGGACCCCATGGAGGCCCGACAAAGCCCCGTAATGCACTTTCCAGAGCCCCAAAGCCTCAGGAAGGCTCCAAGGACACTCTAGAGGCTTGAAAATTGACTCAAGACATTCATAAAGATCGAGACTTCAAAATAAATGACAGAAACAACTCCTAGAAAGCACTAAAAACTCAAGGGAATCTGCTATGACCCTTCTTCTCATTCTTTTTTCACATAAAATCATACATTTATGTATTCATACATACATTTGCATTCTAAACATCATTTTCTAGTGCTCTCAGAGGTGTACTTGCACTAGAGAGGAGGCACATGACAGCGACAGACCAGTCAACCTCGATAGTGACCACCTCACTTTGATAAGATTTTTAGAAGTTTTTCGACTTTGATTATCAGCTCTGAGCTGGGATTCTCACTTCTAATCAATCTAATGCTTGACAACCTCATGAAAAACAAAAAAAAATCTACTAAAGGAGTATTTGTAGGGAACCGAGATGATCATATAGCTTGCAATTGTCATATTAGATCCTAGAAGAGGTTTAAATGCAAAAGGGGGAGAGAGGAAAATGAAAGAAAAAAGGGGAAAAAGAGAGAAAGAAAGCAAAAAAGGAAAAAAAAGAAAGAAAGCAAGGGAAGAGAAAGAAAGGGGAAATAAATAATAAGGACCGCACTCATTCTACTCCAATGCTCAAACCTTGAGTAAGAGTAAGTATTTGATAGCATTCGTGCTAAGTGATAGAAGGTCGTGAATGCCTGAGAAGAGAAATGAGATTGATCAAACATTTGCCTCTAAAGGGAATGATATGATATCGAAGTTTGCTTTGTGTATCATGGTTCTCAATGACCTCATTTGATGAATTTCCTTCTAATCATGAGAGAGACTTGCTCTTTACTTGGTAATCAGGGATATCCTTGGCAAAGGGATGATGATCAGACCTCAAAGAAACGGCGAGAATCACATCAAAGTGAGACAGCCATAATTAGATTGACTCAAAGTCCCTGACGCATACTCGTTACCAGTAAAGGCAAACAGTTGAAAGCACGAATGAAACTCTCATACATCATAATTTCAAAAACAACATCTCAATTTTATGAACACCACAATCACACAACACTTCTCATAAGATTTTACATGCACTCTGGTTTTGAAACCCGACACTTGAAGCCCGTAGGGCTATACAGTACACCCCGCTTTATGGCTTGGAAAAGGTTCACACAACACCCTTATGAAAGTTTTTACATCTCTCATGGTTTTCAAACTTTGCTTCCCACACATCGGTAAGGTGGCAACTTGTCCAATGCATTTAAAGTAGGGGTTACCCCAAAAATTTCATCTCATAGTTTTCAAACTTTGCTTCCCACGCATCGGTAAGGTGGCAGCTTGTCCAATGCATGTGACATATGGGGTTACCCTAAAAATCTCATCTCATGGTTTTCAAACTTTGCTTACAATGCATCGACAAGGTGGTAGCTTGGTCGACGTATGTGGAGTAGGGGGTCATCCCAAAATCAAAAATCTTATCTTTCATGGTTTTCAAACTTTGCTTCCCATGCATCGACAAGGTGGCAGCTTGGTCGACGCATGTGGAGTAGGGGGTCACCCTAAAATTAAAAATCCAATCTCATGGTTTTCAAACTTTTCTTCCCGTGCATCGATAAGGTGGCAGCTTGATCGATGCATGAGAAGCAGCGGGCAACTGTTGATACCAAAATTTTGATAGTTGCCCAAAAATCTGATGATGAAAGATTCTTGTCAGTCAGACAGGGGGAAAACTCTTTTAGAAGTTTTCTCAAGCGTGCTTAGATAGAGAGGAAACCCAAAAGAAACTCAAAATATACCAAAAGTATACCAAAACCCAAAAGGAGTCAACCTAGGCCTAAAAGGGACCCAAAAAAGCCTATGGGGACGGGTCCACCCACGAGCTTGGGTTAATGACCAATGAGTGTGGGTCATTCAACCCTGTTCGTGGGTCAAAATGACCTAAATACCCTTATGTGGGTCAAATGACCCACGTTCGTGTGTCATAACCCAAAAGCATGGATCACTTGACCCAAGCTCATGGGACAAGCCCGCCCACAAATAAAAAATAATTTTCTTCCTCTTTTGGAAAGAGAGAAGGCACTTTTTTTTAGGCTGCCAATTCTAGAGAGAGATTTTCTATTCCAACACCTTCTCTCTAATTTTTTTCACACTCCTAAAGTGCTTAGAGCACCCCTCTAACCTATACACTCAACTAAAATCACTTTCTCTCACTAGATTTAGACCACCTAAACCAAACCGAGCCACATCTTTTTCAAAGCATTCATCTAGGGTAATAACCCGGTCCCTATGAGGATCTCTTAATCATTTTCTAATTAAAATATCATTTTTATTATTTTTCAACATCCTTGCATTTTTTTTTTATTCATTTTATTGTAAATATTTATTATTTTTGATAAAGTTGTGATTTTTTGTCGTGGCTTGAAGTTTTTGAATAAGATATGTAGAAGAAGAAGGAAGTTCGGGTTGGATCCGGGAGTGTTTGCAATCACTTTGCATTTTCCAACCATTTTTGCATCATTTTCTATATTTATGTAAAAATAGGTATTTTAATGTAAAGTTGGCATTTTTATTATTATTATTTTGCATCATTTTAATTTATTTTTATTCCTGCACTATTTTGATTTATTTTTATTATTTTTCTGCATTTTTCTTTATTTTTATTGTGTTTTTACTAATTTTGTGGCATTTATGCTTTTAATGGTAAAAATGGCTCTTTTATCATAAAATCTCTATTTTTATGGTGGAAATGCTATTTTTAATTTTTTTGCATATTTATTTCTGTATTTTTATTATTTGTTTTAATGTTTTTGCAATTTTTATTGC
>CATIWM010121846.1:0-10997 GCA_949671775.1 Mallotus repandus | reverse complement strand
AGACAGGAGAGTGTCTTTCACATATATTTATCGCATGTTACTTGTCTGTTTTCTTTGATTTTTATTATTTTCAATCAAGAAATATATAGATACAACTTAAAGAAAAAAATTATATTCTTTTTATTATATCTACACACATTTAAAGAAATCTTAAATATTTAATATAAACACACTCACCTTAGGACATGCTATTTTAATATAAATATATTTAAATCATATTATAAATTTTACCACATCTAAAGTATGAGTCTGAAAAAAAAAATTTCCGTATAAAAATATAACAGAATATGCATTACTTTGATCTAACAGTTAAATTCGGTAGAGTAGTGGAGGAGTTTTTTTTTTGAACAATTATTAAGGAGTTAAAGGCATTTTGCATATGATTGAACAGAAACATATAATGGCAAATATATCATGAAATTTAGCCATTCTACATATGTACCATGCATACATCTGACATTTTAACTCAGATTTCTGACTCAAGTTGATACTTGAAGAACAGAGACTTGGAGAACTCAGTGTTACCCTGAATGCACCTTGCAATTAATATTTTGGTCGCCAGCTTATTGTTCTTGGAATTAATATTTTTGGAGGTACACTTATTTATTATGGTAGGAGTAGTATAGTTG
Source organism: Mallotus repandus (assembly GCA_949671775.1). Taxonomy (NCBI): domain Eukaryota; kingdom Viridiplantae; phylum Streptophyta; class Magnoliopsida; order Malpighiales; family Euphorbiaceae; genus Mallotus; species Mallotus repandus. The sequence continues at coordinate 10,368 of CATIWM010121846.1, read as the reverse complement.
ATCTTGGGAGTATGAAATTGCTTCTACCAATGTTTAGAAAGTAGAAAGAACATTGCAACTTAAAAGACTACTATAGTATTAGAAATTGTAGAGGTTAGATTCTAGTAATTTAAAAGGAAAAATATACATCAAATTCAAAATGTATGCAAAGTATTAAATTTTTTTTTTGTTGGATTAGAAATTAATTAAAATATATAATTGATACATTCCTAGCAATAATTTATGTTGATATAATTATATACATCAACACCTTTATAGCACAAAAATAGAAAGCACTTATATATAAGTATTTGAAGAAGTAAAATTTGAATTATACCATTGTACATTGAAAAAAAAAATTATTGTATCGACCTTCATTATAAAAATCATTTAATAGCACATGAAAACAATGACACTTAAATGAAATGTAGATTTATTGCCATAGCTTAATATTCTTTTTTGTTTGAACAACCATAGCTTAACATTCAATGATTGGGATATAAATGGGACAACAATGGTGGAGACTAGCTAATCTTTTAATAGTGAACATATGTATATATATGAACATGTAGAAGGGTAGGACAATCAAACCTTCTATACCCTTATTTTGAATGTTAAATACATATTTGATGAAAAGATAGTTGGAAATTTTGGTGAATAAGAAGATGTTTTTATATATATCTCAATGTGCCTATGGTCATGGACCACATACAATTAATTTCATATCTACTTATACAGCCAAAGTTATGAGATCTGTTCAAAAAAAAAGTTATCAAGATTGAAAAAAAAAGTCAATAAGTAAGCAAAAAAAAAAAGGTATAAATTGTGGTCAATATCTTAATGTATGTATGCTTCTAAAAAAAATAGTTCTTTTTACAAATGTGATGAGAAAGTTTTTAAAAACAGATTTTTTCCTTCTTTTTTAAATTATAAAAATTTATTTATCGGTTAAAAAAAATTCTAAAAATAACAAAATTCTAAAATAGAGCGGCAAAAATCAAAAATCAAAATAAAATTGATATCAAACAATTGAAATTTTACATCTCTTTCTTTTTTCTTTTTTTTTAACTACTGATATTCAAAGTTTATTAGACTCTAATTAATTTCATTCGGTTCATATAGGACTACAAAAATGATAAAAATGTTCAAAATTTCAATTAATTTAATATAATTGCATATACCACAACTCGAATTTAAAATGTCGCTAAGTAAGAATAAACTTTGTTTCAATAGTTGTTGGTAGAAAATTTTTTCCTTTGTTTTGGCTATATGTAAAATTTTAAAAATGACAATTTGAGAAAATTTCAAGTCTAGCTAGAAATTCATATGTCAATTTTATTCATGTATTGTGTTTAGATATTTAATTTAATGATTTGCATTTAAAAGAAAAGTGGTCAAAATCATGTATATATAATTAATTTGATCATATCATACAAAAAGGATTGATGGACAAATTCCGGTCATTATGCAATGATTATTAGAATGTTTAATTCTTAAGTGATTTTTGTATATTAATTAAGTTTATCAATATCCTGCCTTTTTTCAAACCATGCTATACTAAGTCTACCAACCAAGAGCTTGAAACTAGCTGGCTTGGCAGGCCAAATAAAAAATTTACTATTATTATTATTATTAGGTTATATTCAAAGTAGGGATTGAAACTATGGATTCAAAACTCTGAGCTTAAGTAAACTATCCTTTTAATTATTTTTATTTAAAAATTTCAAATTTGGTTCGAATTAAAAATGAACTTATCAAAAAATCAAACTAATCATTATAAAAATTATTTTTTAATAACATTTTAAAGAATTAGTGATGAAATGGAAGAAAATTCTGAAATCACAATTGAAAAAGAAAAAAATCCACACAAATTCATTAATATTATGTTTGGATATAAGGGATTTGAGTATAAATTTGAATTTCAATTAAATCTCAGGTTTAAAAACTACATGAATTTATATTTGCGAGCATTTGAAACAAATCCACAGTTAAAAATTTAAAATGACATGAAATTATATGTTATTTGAAATTTTTATATTTAAATTTAATATTTCAAATTTCAAATCAAATGTTTGTATTTAAATACGTTGTAAATTTTTTTATTAAACTATTATTGCGTCTTATTAGGTGTGCATATAAAATAACTCAGCTTAATACATTTATAAGCCCTTCAACTTGATACGTTTAGTAGGTTTATTCCTTCAACTTATAAATTGATCATTTTGACACCTTAACTTACTAATTAAAAACATTACTTATAAACACTTTAGAAGGGATGGTTTATCATCTGCCCGTAAGGGCTTAGCATATGTAGAGGTGGGGGGTGTTCAAAGCCCCACTCCCCCCAAATAATAAGAGTTGTTAAAAAAAAAATTTCTATTTAGACACTCTAAATGGTTCAAAAAGTATCAATAAAATTTATTTTTAGTGAGTTACAATGTTTATATGATTGTTTTGTTAATTCAGGAGACAAATTGAATAAAGATGTCAAGTACAGATAGTTACGTATATAAAAAACTAGCTGTTGACAGTTATAATTAAGGGGAAAATATATTTTTTAAACTCTTACCACAATACACAAATGTGTATATGAGTCACATTTTCACTCTCTTCCAAAAATAAGCAAAAGAGCCAATGTATTGTAAACCAAGAATGCTACAAAGAAAAGCAAATGGTAAATGAGATGAAACCCATTCCATAGAGCACAATGCATCCACAATTGAGTTGTTTTTGTTGGCAAAATTCTTTTCTTTCCTTGAAAGTAACACCTGCACACATAGCACCTCTCTACTCTCTAAACTGCAGAAGCTTGTTCTCCACTTGTCCAACACCATCCATCCTTCTCTAATCCAAGTTCTGGTTACTATTGTCAATAATCAATCTTACACAAATATGTATAATTTTATTTATTATCTCGTGTCAATATTTTAAATCGACTGTTGAGTAGTTAAATAATAGAAAATTTGTATGCTTATGAATTTAATTTATAACCATATTTAATTTTTAAGAGTGACAAGATCATTGGAGGTTTGGCAAGGTAATCAATTGAATTTTCAACACATCGCTTGATGACAAGCTGGTTAGACATTACATAATAATTAACGTTATTGCTTGAAGATAACTCCCATTTAACTACGTTAACTGTTTTTGGTTTTATAATTAAAATTGAAAAGTCTAATTAAGTTTAACTATATATGAATTAAATACAATTTTGTAGGAAAGAAATTATATATATATATGCTCTAAATGATTACCTTTAGCTATGAAATCGAATTTTAACTTTAGAATAATCCGTTCATATCACTACTGAATATTAAAAACATTAAATATACAAAAATTCAAAATAATTCCGTTTTTTTTTTATTTACTCAATCTCCTACAGTCCTACCTTTCAAGCTACTTTATTTTCCCTCCCAATGTAACTAGTAACAAGAACCAAATTTAAATTTAACATTAAGTCAGAAAAATTGTGTGCATAATCACAGGTATGATATTAATTTCAATTGAAGACTTTTCATCCAATTTTTTGACTTTCAAGTCCTAGCTGACCAGCTTTTGAAAATGAAAAACTGATGAGATCTTTATTAATATGAACTTGACCTTTGAACATTGATTAAAATGATGTTATCTGAAATGGGTTAATGCCACTAATTTATTTATTTTTCTGTTTGTAGATAAATTACAAGTTAATGGTCTAGGGAACTAATTAAGGTAGCCTGATTAGCAATTGCAACTCCATACAGTTTTTCTCTACTGGGAAATTGCAAACAATTAGTCTATAATTAGAAATTGGTATAGTATAGCTAGGATTGCAAAGACTGGTTATTTGGTGGAAGTTTGAATAATCTAGTAGTAAAAGACTTAATTTAAAATAGTACGAGATCATGAATTCTATCTGTATTTTTATTCTTTTTCTAACGTTAAAAAAATATTTAAGAAAATTTGTTAAATTTATTGCAATTTTTCTCTTTTTTTTTTGATAAATGTGAGATTATATTATAAAAGCAAATAATTTTTAATTTCTTATTATAAAAATAATAAATTTTAAATGATACTAATGAATAATTAATAAATGTGAATATTCAAATTTAAAACTTTCATTATTCTCATAAATAACATATATTTTTTAAATCATACAAGACACATACAAATGAGTTAGGGACATGACACGCTTCTTTATAAAACTATAACAATTTTATAAAGATGTGCTAATAATATATTTAAACGGGATAATGACTTTGTCAATCCTTTAAGTTGGGTGTATTTCATAATTAAGTTCTAAAATAAAATTTGATAATAGTTACATTCTACAAAAATTTAAAATTTTCATTATTAGTCTTAATCCGTTGACTCGAACAAAATGTATTCATATGGTGTACACTTCTTATCTTTTCATCAAAACTCCAACTTCCACATCACTCCATTTTTTTTACTACATTACCTTTTTTTTTTTCCAACTTTCACATCACTCATATTCTTCTTCTTCTTCTTCTTTTCGTCTCTGATATTTTCAGAACAACAAATATTTCGTGAGCCAATCCTACATTGCTACAAGCTTTCAAATTGCTAGAAAGGTAACGTAATCAAGCTACACTTTCAGTATTTCCATCAAGCGGAATATTTCAAGTGCATTTCTTGATTTCCGTGAACTGCATATGCTGATAAACAATTACTCCATAACCACATCCCTTTTCTTTCATACCACAAAACACATTAGTTGCATTGATAAGACATCTGCATCTCTTATAAGTCTCCACTAAACCTCTCTTTAACTGGAGATGTGGATCAATATCGTTCCTTGTTGAACATCTATGAATTTGTTTAATCAAATTCAAAGCCATTACACCTACACAAGCAGATAACAAAGCAAGAAAGGTAATTAATTTTGATTTTAACCAAACTCTATCATTTTCTAAGAAAAAGAAATGGCCTTTGTGGTGAAGTAAAACTTGAGGACTAAAGGGTAGACATGAGGGTCAAGGGAAAGAGAAATAGAAGTTTGCATATGGGGGAAGAGAGAAAGAGTAACGTGGTAAAGGCCGTGGTTTACTGGGGATGTTAGTTGCTTAGTCAAAGAAAAGCAACCACAGGTAGTTTGATGAGTAACTCATGGTCGTTGAGTTGGTTTTGGAACATTTATTGTTCTCAAAAAATTAAAGATACGATGATGATGATGATGATGATGATGATGATGGGTCATGTGGAAGTTAAAAAAAAATTGTTGATGCCGTAAAAAAAACTGCAAGATGTGGAAGCTGATTTATAAAGAAAAAAAATATATATATGTACGGCATGTCACTATATTTTGTTAGATTTAACAGACTATGACTAATGATGAAAATTTTAAATTTTTATAAAACTCCATTGTTAAGAAATTTTTTTAAGAATTTAATTGTGAAATACAGCCAATTTACTGGACTCACGAAATTATTATCCTATTTAAATCATAAATAATAATGAAATTTTGATTTGAAAGTTCTCTTCTAAAATAAGGAGAAGACATATGATACTTTATAGCATAAAAAATGTTACATTAGTTCTTTTAGAATTTATGAAATTATCACATGACAACAATTATTTCCAAAAAAAAAAAAATCACATGGCGACAATTATTTCCAAAAAAAAAAATCACATGACAACAATTAAAATAAAATTGTACAAGAACTTTTTTGTTAAATGCCAAAGGCAGAAAAGGCTTGTATTTCGCTTATAAATATTCATTAGGAAGTTAATAGGCAATCACAAAGTGACACCAATAGAATGTGGCAAACAATAATAATAGTAAAAAAAAAAAGGAATATAATCAAGAAGTATCAAGTACCCATAACCCAATATCAATAAAATAGCAAATAAGAACATCACAAAATTATACAAAAGGTACCCAAAAGTGGAAAAAGTTAAAATGCCAAAGGCTAATACTCACTCACCATTTCATTTCATTCCATTTTGCCATTTGCTAATAATGATTGAATGTTTCTGTTGTATGTATCATTTTTAAATTTTTTTTTTGAGCAAACATTTTTAAAAAAAATTTATCTTAAGAAGAGAATGGATTGTCATTAATCTCTTCATCGATTTGTATTGAAACCATCAAAATTACTTAAATTAATTTAAATGGTTTTATATTGTTTCATATATTTATAAAAGATAAGATCATATTATTACTCTAACACAAGCAAAAAATAATAATAGAGAGAAAATTAATAGTAGCATGACATTTTGAATATGATTTAAGTTAAAAAATCAAGACTGATATCTTATTTTTTTTGTAGTGCCACATTAACTGGATGCTGTCTCCTTCCTCTCTTCACTGCCACTGTCCAAGTAGGCCTTGTCAAGCCAGCTGTGCCCCTCCTTTGTCTTTGGCAAAGGACAGGTACCCTATTGCCACATGTCAACACCAATTCTTCATTTTTTTTAACTTAGTAAGCCACGATTGGATTGGCCAATTATTCTTCGATTGGTCAAATTTTTGTAGCCTGCAAAGTTTTTAGTCGTAAAGTTCCCGTTGATGCCAACATCACTGTGGCAAAAGATTTAATTTTTTAAAATAAAATATTAAATTATTAGTGAAGTATTTATTTTTTAAAATGTGAGATATTAGTCAAGTGATAATTTTTTTAAAAATATTTTAATATTTAAATTATAATTTTTATTATTATTAATTTAAAAGAGAATAACAGTTCATTAAAATTTAAATTATACAACTTTATTGTTAATAAAAGATAAAATATCATTCAAATTTTATAATAAAAAAATTTTAAAAGAGTTTTATTTTTTTTTATAGATTCATGTCAGTCAAACTCTAAAATAATATGGAATAAAAAAAAAAGGTTTCCATCAATCAAATGGCTAAGGTGTATCAAACCAAGTCAAGATGTGATTTATAGTTTGATCATGAAAATTACGCATAGAAAAGAGTAAGAAGAACTTAATGAACCACACATATAAATTCACTGGGGACCGTCCGATGAAGCCTGACCCCACCTCTCCTTGCCTGTTAAGGATCATAGAACGTAGATGCATATGTAGCTTTTTCATACATACCAATATACCATACAACTACGAAGACCTACCAATTTGGAGCGTAAACCCATGGGCCATGCCCATTATTCAAGTTACACGCGCTGTTAAAGAGCGTGGTGCAAACTCAATATTTTCAATTTTTGAACACATATATATATAAACAGAAAAGAGAAATATACAAAATTACACAAAAAAATTCACTAATTATTATATAAAAGTGAGATAATTTAGTCATTTATTCATAAAATAAAATGTAATTTAAATTTGACTGAAAATATTTTTTATTTTAACTTTAGTATCGATAGACTGTATAATAAGGGATAACCCTCTCTTTTTATATCGACCATGATATGAATCGAATTCTACACTTCAAAATGTTAATGACAATGAGTTACTATTTGACTACTGTGGACACCATCAATTTGGTCGCCCCGTGCCGTAATGAAAGTCCAGTGATAAGATAGAACGAATGTTGAATGCAAGAGAAACCCGAAACCTTCTCTAGATGGACTCGACAGCCCAAAATGTCAAATTTAAGCCTAAAACACCTAGCTAAGGTCCAAAACTTCAAATCCAAGCCAAAAACCTACTGTGACCCAAATATAGTAGCTATCAGGGTCAAAGAGGCGACCGCTTCATCAATGAGGTGATTGCCTCTATGCAAAGAGGCGATACCTCTTTACAACCAACTTATGCAGTATTAAATGCTACTTTTTGCTGCATTACACATGAGGCGGACCCCACATATCACTAATCTGAAGATTTGTGCGTGAATGATGGACTTTTGAGGCATGAATAAGGCTGGAAAAGAGAGGAAAATAATGAGAAATGAGTGTCTTTTGTCTTGGCTTGGTTTTTGGAGAATTGAAAAAAGGAAAAGGGGTGGAAGCTTAAAGGGAGAGTTTTTGGATGTTCTGAAGAAAAAAAAAGGGGAGAAGAGCTTAGAGAGAAGTGGAACGTTTTTGAGAAAAAAAAAGAGAAAAAAAGAGAGAGTTTTAGCCTAAAAATCCGAATCCTTGAGAAGGAAAAAAGAGTTCTTGCATTTGATATCATCTAAAGTAACAAACCAAACTCTGAGAGCTAAGTTAAGAGCTCTGAAATTGATCAAATCAGTAAGAATCATCATTTTCAAGTTTTAAGTTCCTTGTTTTATATAAAACTTCATTTTTTAGTCTTCTTGATTGTTATTGTGTTTGGTGTTTATTTGGAGTCATATATAAAGCATAATTGCATGAAGTATTGAGCATCAATTGTATATTTCGTGTATTTTTATTGAGTTTTGCTCAGTTGAATTTTGTTTAGAAGATTGCTTAAGTGTTAAGAAAATGTGATATGCTGTGCTCTGTTGTGGCGATCTTAGATCGCCTTTTGCTCAGGAGGCGACGTCTCTTTGAAAAGGTGGTCGCCTTCCGGCCAGAGTTTCGCCTAATTTTGTTTTCATAAGTTATGCTTATTTCATATAATTTGCATGTTTCATGTATTTTTCTTGTCACATGCCATGATTTTGTGTGTAATCAGTTAATATATATTGTGTTTAATATTGTATTTGTTTATATTTGCATGAGTATTTATGCTTATTATATGTGAAACTAACATATTGGACTTTTCCTTTTTCCTGGTTAATATTGTATTTGTGGAAAAATTAATGCTTTCAGTTTTACAGGATTTTAAATATGATATTCAATTAAGGAATATTTAATTCCTTAATTAGTTCTTAAGAGGATTTGCCTTCGTTTATTTTTGGTTTATTTTACTTTAATTTGAAGCCGATTCTTGTAATCCCTAATCCCTTCCCCTTTATTATTTATTGTCAATTATTTGTGATATGTGTCAGGTAAATAAAGTTGAAAAAGGACTAATATGCAAATTCGGTAAGGCGTGAAAATTGAAAATGATTGCAATTTAATGGTAATAAGGAAATAATTTAATAATCAAAGATAATAAAATACAAAACACGAACGGAGGCCAACCGCAAGGATGAGTGGACATTTCAAAAGCCCATACCCAGTTTTCGAACCCGATCTCTGATGAAGGCTTCTGGAAACATCCGTGGAATCTAGTTGCTGTAAAGTATGTCTCGACTTTTATTTGGGTGGTGACTCCATCTCCATTTTGGGTCCCAAGCCCATTATGTATTTCCTAGCGGGCTCTGAGCTTGCACAGTACCGTGGTCGCCAGACACTTAAGCGCGCATACAAACCCTGCCGCCTACAACTACTCTCTAACGGGCTATATTTCCTATTTTAATTAGATTAACTTTTATTTTATCTCTAATAATATTAAATTAATTAAATATAATTCTAATTTAATTGAAAATATATTTGTTATTTTAATTAGGTTGAATTTTATTTTATCTTTAATAAAAATTAAGTTAATTTAAATTTGAGTAGTAATTTTATTAAAAGTATATATTTTCTATTTTAATTAGATATTTTACCTATGATAAAATTTTATAAGTCTTACAAAATTAAATTTCATAAGTGAACAATTGAAATTAAAATTAACAAATTTTATAAAATAATTAATTATAAAAAAATATAGTGTCAAAAATGTTAAAAGATCGTTGTATAATTATTTGAATAGAAAATTTAAAAAGAACACAATAAATTGTGATATTATAAGTCTATCAAGTTTGTAAAATTAGATTATTATTTATATAAAAATATTGAAAGAGTGTTGTATAATTATTCAAATAGAAAATTTATTAAAATTGTAATAAATTACTATATTATAATATGACTCTATCAACATTGAAAAATTAGATTGTCATCTAAGTTAAAAAAAAATACTCTTATTATTTTTAAAAAATTATTAAATTAAATTTTATTAAATAAGGAATTATAATTAAATTAATAATTTTTTTTTATTTCTCTTACATCTATAATTATATTTTAAAGAATATGGCACATAATTTATTTGAAAATAGTATTTATGTCATATATGAAAAGTATCGTTTATTATCATTTTTTAAAATTTTATTAAGAAAATAACCAATGAGTCTTATTATTTTATAATTAATTATGACCATAATATTTTATATAAAATTAGTTTTAAAGTTAAAAAAATAATTATAAAAAAATATTAAAAAAATGTCAAACTTAAATAAATGACTTATCAAAATTTTATAAATTATAATTATATTAAAATTATAATATTTCGTTGTTATATTAATCTATAACATTTTTATTTTTTAAATTTTTTTACTTAATTAAAAAATAATAATATTAAAATATATATTGAATAATTTATTTATCATCATAAGTTTAAATTTTTTTTAATTTATGTGCGAAACATGTCATCATATATATATATATATATATATATATATATATATAACTAAAAGTATTTTAATATGCTTTAAAA
>CATIWM010121842.1:0-10499 GCA_949671775.1 Mallotus repandus | reverse complement strand
TCATAAATGGAATAAAATTTCATTTTACAATTAAATTAGCATAAATTGTAAATAATTATTAAAATCACTTATTAATATCATACAAATAATAAAATGCTCATCTAACTTAAAAATAATAAATAAGTTTATTTTCCTTATATTATTCCCAAAATTATCACTAATTAACAATTAATTGGAAATAACTATAAAAATTATTTTTCATACCTTTATTAATAAAAAATAGTCTAAAACTAAATAATTAACGACAATTTCAATTAAAATCAAATAATTTGCTAAATTCCAATAATTTTCCAAAAAACATATTTAGACATAAACTACAAAAATTCATAATTAAAATTCTATAAATAATTTTACAAAACTTTCTTCATGAAGTTTATTCTACATAACATATAGAATTTATTAAAAATATAAAAAAAAATTCAACTCAGGACTGTCCGGAACAGTACTGTGAACAATACCAAACGCTTGAAAATTTTAAAAAAATAATTAAAAATCACCATTAGCAAAATCACAAACTCTAGATCAACTAATTCCAAAGCAACTATATCTAAAATAAGAAGAGACGTGAGGAGGAAGAAGATCAAGCTCGCCGGACTGCTAGGGAGGAGGAGACGACATCAACAGCGCTGGAGACGTCTGGCTTGGGCAGTTGACGGTGGGGCGCGATGAGGAGGTGGCGAAGATGGTGGCTAGTGCGGGAAGAAAAGAAAGAAATAAGAAGAAGAAGAATAGGCCAAAAATTGTTTTTTATTAAATAATAACTCTAAAATAATAATATCTCTAATTTTTATTATTTTCTCCCAAACACACACACACACATATATATAGTTAACAATTAATTTAATTTAATAAAATTATCCAAATAATCAAATCTCATAAATAATAAAATAATTATTAACACTGTAAATCTCAAAAATTTAATTTTATAATTTATAAAATTTCAGGTTATAACAATCGTCCCCCCTTACAAAAATTCGTCCTCGAATTTTAAATAAAAAAACTGAATACAAGAATTCATAGAGGAAAGAGGTAAGGGTAAGCCACCCGTATCTCAGCCTTAGTCACCCACATGTGCTCCTCCACATTGTTGTTCCTCCATAATACTTTGACCATCGGAATTTGCTTCGAATGCAACTGGTGAACTTGAAAATCAACAATCCCAATGAGCTCTTCTTCGTACGTTAGATCTTTATTTACTTCCACTCTCTGGGGCTGCAACACTTGCGAAGGATCCAAAATATACTTCCTGAGCATCGAAATATGGAACACTGGATGCACTTGTGACAAATTCGAAGGCAAAGCCAACCGATAGGCAACCGTACCAACCCTCTCCAGAATCTCAAAAGGTCTAATGTATCTCGGTGCCAACTTTCCCTTCTTGCCAAATCTCATAACACCCTTCATAAGTGACACCTTCAAAAATACATAGTCTCTAACCTGAAATTCCACATCTTTGCACTTCGAATATGCATAGCTTTTTTGTCTACTAGCTGCTATTTCCAATCTCCTTCTGATCAATGCAACCTTCTCATATGCATCCTTAATAACTTCTAGTCCAGTTAGCTCTTTTTCTCTAACTTCATTCCAACACAGAGGGGACTTACACTTTCTTCCATATAAGGCTTCGTATGGTGTCATCTCAATACTGCTATAGTACCTTTGTTATAAGCAAATTCTACTAATGGCAGATGATCATCCCAATTACCTCTAAGATCCATTACACACATTCTCAACATATCATCAAGTGTCTGGATCGTCCTCTCAGATTGACCATTTGTCTAAGGATGAAAAGCAGTACTGAAATCAAGTCTGGTGCCTATTGCTTCTTGCAACTTCTGCCAAAATGGAGAGGTAAATACATAACCTTTATCAGATACAATGGAAATAGGCACTCCATGAAGGCACACAATATGCTTGACGTACAACTTAGCCAATTTGGCTACAGAATAAGTAGCTTTAACTAGTAAAAAATAAGCTGATTTTGTTAGCTTGTCCACTATTACCCAGATGGAATCATATCCATCCTTTGAACGAGGCAACCAGTCACAAAGTCCATAGTGATTCTCTCCCATTTCCACTTAGGAATTGGAAGAGGTTAAAGCTTCCCTGAAGGCTTATGTTGCTCAGCTTTCACTTGCTGACAAGTCAAATACTTAAAGAAAAAATCAGCTACATCCTTCTTCATTCCATCCCACCAATAAATATCCTTTGCATTGTGGTACATCTTAGTAATGCCTGGATGTACACTATAGGCTATATAGTGAGCTTCTTCTAGGATCTTTTCTCCTAAATTATCCACATCAGGGAACACACAATCTTCCACTAATCCATAAAATACCTTCCTCATCAAGGTTGAAATCAGTGAATTTCCTTTCAAGAATCTTCTCCACAAGCTCTACTAGAACAGGATCTCAGCTTTGACCTACCTTGATCCTATCCCTCAGCACTGATCTGATTCTAAACTGAGCTAGCAATCCACCTGGTCTACTTATCTTCATCATTAATCCTTGATCCACCAACCTATGTAACTCTTGGATCAAAGGTCTTCTCTTTACACTAATGTAAGCAAGACTGCTCGAGGACTTTCTACTTAAGACATCTGCTACCACATTAGCCTTGCCTAGATGGTATAGGATATCACAGTCATAATCCTTTACAAGTTCTAACCATCTTCTTTGCCTCAAGTTCAAATCTCTCTGCTAGAAGATATACTTCAGACTCTTGTGATCAGTGAAAATCTCACAAGTCACCCCATACAAATAATGCCTTCAAATCTTGAGAGCAAATATCACTACAGCCATCTCTAAGTCATGAGTAGGATAATTATGTTCATGCTTCTTCAATTGTCTAGAGGCATAAGGTCTACCCTACCATTTTGCATTAACACACAACCTAGGCCAACTCTAGAAGCATTACAATATATAGTGAACTTGTCTTCTCCATTAGGCAAAGTCAACACTGGAGCTGTGGTCAACTTCTCCTTCAGTAACTGAAAACTATTCTCACAAGCTTTTCACCACACAAACTTCATATTCTTCTAAGTTAGGCGGGTTATAGGTGCTGCAATCCTTAAGAAATCCTGAACAAATCTCCTATAGTACCCTACCAAACCCAAAAATCTTTGAATCTCAATGACTGATGTTGGTCTAGGCCACTCAGATTACTGCCTCTATCTTCTATGGATCAACCTGAATACCATCCTTAGACACTACATGCCCAAGGAATGCTACACTCTTCAACTAGAAATCACACTTTGAGAATTTAGCATAAAGTTGATGTTCTCTCAGTGTCTATAGCACTATCCTCAAGTGATATATATGCTCTTACATAGTCTTTGAATACACCCGTATATCATCAATGAACACCACTAAAAACTGATCCACAAATGGTCTGAATACCCTGTTCATCAGATCCATGAAAGCAGTTGGTGCATTAGTTAACCCGAAGGACATCACCAGAAACTCATAGTGGCCATATCTAGTACGGAATGACATTTTAGAAATATTGGCTTCCCTGATTCGTAACTGATGATAGCCCAACCTCAAGTCGATCTTAGAGAAGAACTGTGCACCCTGAAGTTAGTCAAACAAATCATCTATCCTCGGAAGAGGATACTTGTTCTTAACTGTCACCTTGTTTAGCTCTCTATAATCAATGCACAATCTAAGTGTACCGTCCTTCTTCTTCACAAACAGGACTGGTGCACCCCAAGGAGAAACACTAGGTCTAACAAAACAATTGTCCAGCAAATCTTGCAACTGCTCCTTTAACTCTTTCAACTCAACAGGAGCCATCCTATAAGGCGACATTAAGATAGGAGCTATGCCTGGGACTATATCAATATAGAATTTGATCTCCCTGTGAGGTGGTAAACCTGGCAACTCATCAGGAAAGACATCTGGAAACTCACATGCTATTGGAACATCTGAAATGGATGTCTTCTCAACTGTAGTATCCCTAACTAATGCCAAGTATCCTTGACATCCTTTTCTCAGCATCTTTGTAGCCATGATGGTGGAGATAAGATTCTGAGGTGCAGAACTCTTATCGCCCATAAATTCAAATTCTTCATCATTCAAAATTTTGAAAATCACCTTTTTACTCTGACAATCAATAGTGGCATAGTGATGAGACAACCAATCCATTCCAAGGATCACATCGAAATCCATCATATCTAGCAACACCAAGTCCACTGACAATTCTCTTCATCTACCAACACCAAACACCCAGGAAGCACAACATCAGTGTCCAATGAATCACTTAGAGGGGTGGCAACCAATAAAGCAACTACCATCCTCGCGGCTTGCTAACCCGACTTTGATGCAAAAATAGGGGACACGAAAGAATGAGTAGCACCCGGATCAAGTAAGACTCTAGCATCAAAGAAATACACAGGGAGTGTACTTATGACAACGACATTAGATGCCTGAGCATCCTACTAGGTGAGAGCAAAGACTCTTACTTATCCTCTGCCTCCCTGTTTGTTGGTGGAAGCCTGACCAAAGCCTCTCGCACTACCTCTACCTCCTCTACCTCGCCCCTACTAGGCCACAAATTGTGAAGTACTCTAATACTGAGCTGGCGGCTGCTAATAGGAAGCTAGAGCTATACTGGCAGTGGAATGCTGCGAAAACTGCTGAAAGCCTGAGTAAGGACATGCTCTGGCTAAATGTCCCATCTGTCCATATCATAAACATGCCCCCGAAGCCATATGTCTGGCAAGCACTGGCTGCAAATCCTATGTTGCCATATCCCAAACTCTGTCCACTGTTGCTGCTAGTAGCACTAGAACCAAATCTAATAGGTCTATGGGCTCCACTATAGCCACGTCTACCGCTCCTGTGAACTCTTTACTGAGGTCTCTGGCCCCACTGAATAAATCCTCTCTACTGACTATTGGAGCCAATCTGAAATGTATTGTACTGAATGTTCTGAGATCCTCCTGCTTAGACACCTCCCATATGATAATAATCAAGTATAACTCCTTGCCTGATCAGTCTAAGCTTTATTTTCTTAGCCAACTCTATCACAGACTCAAGTGTCAGGCCTGTAGTAAGCATCCCAGCTAACGCAGAACCTAATCCAATAATGTTTAGAGTGACTGCGAAATACTGATCTCTCATCAAGTCCTCTACATACTGACCTAGTCTAAGGAACTCTTTAGTGTACTCCTCTACTGACCTATCACCTTTGGAAATGTTCGTCAGTCGGAGTCTATAACCCATCCATATAGGCTCTAGGCAGAACGTCTCATGAACCACTCTCTTAACTGAGCCCAAGTAAATGTCATCATATGAGTCTAGATAACCTGAACAAACCAATCTAGTGCTGACCCCTCAACTGATATCTCGATGATCAGTATCCTCTGATAGTCGGTATGTGCCGTCCGAGTCCTTAACTCGATCGTATAAAGAAAATCTAATGGATCTGAAGTCCCATTCAATGATATCCTGCCAACTCTGGAATAAGACAATGCTGCCTCTAGGTCTGACATACCCTGAACTCCCTGCTGGTATAGAGGCTATATAGCTGGTACGGCCTGGGGCATAGCTACTACACCCTACTAAACTCCTGGTGCAAATGCAGCTTCATCAAATTCATGGTCTGCAGGTTCCTCATCTTGTAGCTCTCTCTGCCTACGGCGACCTGCCACTCCTCAAGGTCTACCTCTACCTCTATCCCTTTGCCTAACTGGCGGCACAGGGTCTTAAGCCTCATCCTGATAGGACTCCTCGTCGTTGGCCTCATCGACCGGTGGAGCAACTCGTGCTCTCCTTCTCATTCTGAAAAGAACATAAACAAATACAATTCAAATAACAAATAAATATCCTAACGACTACGCGAAAATCTAAAAACAAGGAATACCTTTCAAAGACATAATTGAACCTAATTGTTGTAGTAGTTTCAAATAAAAATCAAACTCAATCAACCTAGGTCGACCATACTAAACCTAGGCTTTGATACTAACTTTGTTACAACCCCAAACCCGGGAGTCGTGACCGGTACTAGGGAACAGGAATTCACATGAATCTGGAACCCGTAGCAAGCCTTAAACACAACATTCATAATTAACATAACCACAAAAATGCCTCAGAATTAAAACTTTAATAATAAGAAATCTCCATAATTAATATATCGATAAAATATTTATACAACTAGTCAGGTACACAATTTTAGTCAATAACATCATCACAATCTACTACAAGTACGTATTACTACTACAACATCTAAAACAATACAAGAAAGTAATAGTTCAAACTTTACATAAGTCAGTCGGTGAAGAAAGAGTCCGGCGAAGAGTACTACTAGGAGAGGTCTGGCGAGAACGATCCTGAAAAATAATTAAGGGGGGTCAGACCTCACTGAGTGGATCATTATTATAAATATGCATGTAACCTAATGCGCGTACATGCAAGCATCAATAATAATACTCATATATTTATATTTATATAATTATACATACAAATCACACAAATGTTTGAAAATATTTTTTTCGTATTTTATTTTACTGGAGGATCGAAGCAGAACCCTAAAATTTCTGCAACATCAATTACTAAACCTCACTAGCCAATAGGCTCACTTAAATACCAAAATATTTCTCTTTTCCAAATTGACAGTGGACTAGCCCCAAGACATTAACTCAACAGAGCTACCATAGTCTCACTGCCGGCATGACTGGCCTCGAGACACCAAGTCAATCAAGCTACTGCAATCATGCCTCTCAATAAAACCTCCATAATCCATATTTCAAATCATAAATTCCACAAAATCAATCAAATATCAAACCTAGCATTCTAACATATCGGTGTGCACACAATCCTAGTGTAGCCCACTAGGTAACACGTTCTACAACCATCTTCCAAAATATTTTATTCAAAATAAATAAATGAAATCATATTAAATATGAAAAGCATTCAAATTATGAACATAAAGTTTGCATTTAAATATGTATATGAAATCACATATATGTGCACATATGATAATGATAATAATAATTAATAAATAAATAAATAAAATTTGATGCAAACTAATATATTAAATTTATATCGTCATAATATGGATGCTAACAATGATTTCTATATGACATGCATACATATAATAATAACTCACAGTTTGAGTGCGCTCCTCTATTCTGGCTCGGCTAGCCCGGTCCTAAAAGCCTAGCTCGAGGTGCAGCTAAAAGGAAATAATAATAAATAAATTATTTGAAATAAATTCCTAATTTTTGCTCTATAGATTTCTAAAGAACGACTCGATCTAGGACACGACTCGACTAAGACTTAAAACTTAGGACCGACCCGATGTCATGTTTTACGAGAATTCTACCAAAAATTCAGTAGAGTCTCCTTTGTAAAATGGACATCTCTCTACAAAAGTAGAGTCAAACCTGCACACAAACACATTTCAAAATATTCCAAGGCTTAACATCTCGAGTTGGGCCCCCGAACTATAAATTGCACCCAACCGAGAATCAACATCACAATATATATATAAAAATATAATAATTTCTCAAATCACCAAAATATCTCATAAAAATATTAAAAATATTTATTTTCCAAATAAATGATAAAATTCTAGTTTTTAATAATATTTTGCTAATAAAAAAATGGAATAAAATTCCATTTTACAATTAAATTAGCATAAATTGTAAATAATTATTAAAATCACTTATTAATATTATATAAATAATAAAATGCTCATTTAACTTAAAATTAATAAATAAGTTTATTTTCTATATATTTTTTCCAAAATTATCACTAATTAACAATTAATTGGAAATAACTATAAAAATTATTTTTCATACCTTTATTAATAGAAAATAGTCTAAAACCGAATAATTAACAACAATTTCAATTAAAATCAAATAATTTGCTAAATTCCAACAATTTTCCAAAAATATATATTTAGACATAAACTACAAAAATTCATAATTAAAATTCTATAAGTAATTTTACAAAACTTTATTCATGAAGTTTAATCTACATAATATATAGAATTTATTAAAAATATAAAAATTTTGCGATCCGGGACTGTCCGGAACAATACTTTGAACAGTACCCAATCCAAAATCACAAAATCACCATTAGCAAAATCACAAACTCTAGATCAACTAATTCCAAAGCAACTATATCTAATAAAATCAAATTAAAGCTTAATTACACAATATAAATAAAATACCCAAAATTTGAATTACTAAAAAACGAGTACGTTACCGGAATTGTTCGGATGAATCGAGTTGAGGGAAACGAAGCCCAGGACAAGATGAAGAGATTGAGCGCTTCCACTTCACCTGAGGATGCCAGAAAAGTTGTCGAAATTGAGAAGAAGCTTCGGCCGGCAAGAGAGACGCGAGGAGGAAGAAGATGAAGCTCGCCGGACTGCTAGGGAGGAGGAGACAACGTCGATGGTACTAGAGACATCTGGCTTGGGAGGTCAATGGTGGGGCATGGTTAGGAGGTGGTGGAGATGGTGGCTAGTGTGGAAGAAAAGAAAGAAAGAAAGAAAGAAGAAGAAGAGTAGGCCAAAAATCATTTTTTAAATAATAACTCTAAAATAATAATATCTCCAATTTTTATTATTTTCTCCCAAACACACACACACACACACACACACACACATATATATATATATATATAATTAATTAAATTTAATAAAATTATCCAAATAATCAAATCTCATAAATAATAAAATAATTATTAACATGCAAATCCCAAAAATTTAATTTTATAATTTATAAAATTTTAGGTTATAACAACAATGATCAGGATGGAACTCAAAGAAACACCTATTATCTCTACAAAGTTTTTTTACAGAGAGTAATGGTTTAGTGATGGTAGGGACATGCAAAACATTATTTAATTTAAGAGGCTTAGAATTAGTAACAAGAGAACTTTTACCAATATAGGAAATTGACAAACCATGACCATTGCCAACCAAGAGTTTATCCTTACCCGTGTATTCATCGAAGATGGTGAGTGCAGACAAATTAGATGTGATATGATGTGTGGCACCAATGTCAGGGTACCAGGATTATTGAGCATTAGATGGAGGGGAAGAAAGCAAGCCGGGTGCTTGGGATGGTGGCAGAATTTCAATTAAATAAGCCTGTCAATGATTAGTGTACTCCAAAAAATTAGAAAATTGAGCAGGCTTAGAGTTTCAACTTCTTCATAACAAAGAAGCATCAAAATGCCAACTATAATTTAGAGCCATATGATTAGTTAATCCACAAATTTGACAGGCCGGTGAGTTGAACCCTCGGTGTCCACCATGGTGAGGATGTCATCCTTTGTGAGCATGAAAGAGCTATTGAGAAGACATGAGAGGGGACAAACTAAAAGGCAAGGTGGATGCTAAATTTTGCTAAACCAGACTAGCCATTAGAACTGAAGGTTCTTAGGACTTCAATAATAACTCGTAGGCAACCAACTGTCCATAAAGCTTATGCAAAGAAATAAGTTCATATCGTTGTTGAAGGGCTCCGATGACAACATTTTACTAGGCTTCAAGTTTCCTGAAGATGGTGGTATTGAATTCGAATGGAGGTATAGGTTGTCTGGCTAATGCTAAAGAATTAACAATTGATTTGGCATGATAAAGATATTAGGAGACAATCTTATTTTCTTTGGTGATATTATATAGTTCAATATGAAGTTGAGGTTTCTGTGCACTGCTGATGACACTATAGTATATTGCTAATTCTTGCCAATCCTTAGCAGAAAAAGTGAGTCCAATGAGTTGAGGATAAATTTCTTCAGTTATAAAAGATAATAACCAAGAAAAGAGCAATTGAACTTTATTGAACCAAGTAATGTATTCGGGATTGATGGAAGATTCATTAATGAAGGGTTGATTATCTCTCGAGGAGGAGATTTGATGCCATTGAGGATTCCATGAAGATTAAAAAAGTTAAGCAGAGGAGTGAACTGCAGTTTTTAAAGGATATAGTTTTTGGATGTTAATTTGATAGAAGAAGTTTGTTGAACATGGGTGGGTGTTGTTGTGGGAATTGGAGAAGGAAAAGATGTGATAGCGTTAGTAATAGTCATGGATGAGGAAGAAGAAGAAGTAGAAGATGAGGAAAGGGTAAGAGTCGCCATTTGTGAGCTTGGCTCATATACCAAGTCAAAAGTCCTTTGTATGAATGAATGAATTGTATTACGAAATCATTTGTTACAATAGTGTTAATATAGATATTGGTAAAACAACGTGATAAGAATTAAATACTAAACTAAAGTAACTATAAAGCTTGCTCTAATAATTTAAATTACATAAAGAAGTCACCAAAAATAACACCAACTAATTTACATGATATGACACACCAAAGTTACCACATTATAATCCAACTTAATAAAAAATTTCATGTTATACTGTCACACCACTTCATTTATAAGACTATTGACCCATAATTTTACTTTACTTTTTTTTTATATTTTTACACTCAATCTTTTAAAATTATGATCAGCAGTCTCAAAAAAATGTGACATGGTAATTTTAAT
>CATIWM010121716.1:0-33593 GCA_949671775.1 Mallotus repandus | reverse complement strand
TGTAAGAGTGAGCCTTAAACTCTTGTGTAATCTCAATCTTGTGAATAAGATTGTGGGTGATTGAAAATCCTAACTTGGAGATAAGTTAGGTGGAGACGTAGGATTGTTGTTGAATCCGAACTCCTTAAATCATTGTATTCTTCATTCTTCCTTCCCAACATTCTTTCTATTTTTGTTTAAATTTCAATTACTATCGATTTGAATTCGATTGCCTTATTCACTCCCCCTCTAAGGCATTTTCACAACACTTACAATCTGGGGTGGAGAAATCATCTGAATTTTTCGTGGAGTAATAACAACAATTTGGCTACACCAAACTTCCATAACAATAATAACAACTTGCAAAGATAACAAGCACCACCAGGATTTTAGCATCCACCATAAGATAGGATGGAATCTATGGAGAAGAAACTAGATAAATTTTTAGATTCCATCACAAATAAGTTATCTAGCCATGAGGAGAACCAAAAGAGAATGGAGGCCAAATTTGATCAAATTGCAAATAATCATTCCTCTTCGATCCATAACATCAAGGTACAACTTGGACAGCTTGCTAATACCATGGGAACAAGAGCACAAGGAAATCTTCCAAGTACTACAGAGTCAAATCCCAAGGAATTGAGAGTTATCACTTTAAGGAGTGGCAAGGAAGTGAAAACACAAGCTAAAATTTCTGAGGAGGATGAGAAGAAAAATGAGAAGCAATATGTCATGGTAGAAGATGAGATAAAAGAGGATAACAAAAAAGCACAAAAGGAGATTCCCAAATCTACTCCATCCTCTTTTGTACCAAAGCTACCATTCCCTCAAAGATTGAAGAAGCTAAAAGATGAAGAGCAATTCTCAAAATTTTTGGAGATTTTCAAGAAGCTGCAGATTAATATTCCCTTTTCTAAAGCACTTGTTCAAATGCCCAAATATGCTAATTTCTTAAAGGACCTTATCACAAACAAGCGATGTTGGATGAACATGAAACAATACCTTTAATAGAGACCTATAGTTCGATCATTTCATACAAGATCCCAACCAAATTAAAAGATCCATGGAGTTTTACTATTCCATGTATTATTGGTACTAGTGAATTTCCTAGATGTTTATGTGATTTAGTGGCAAGTATTAATCTAATGCCTCTTTCTATTTTCAGGAGCTTAGGAGTGGGGGACATGAAAACCACAAATATGACATTGCAACTTGCAGATCACTCTATAAAAAAGCCTCATGGAGTGATAGAGGATGCCCTAGTAAAGGTAGACAAGTTTATTTTTCCGGTTGATTTTGTTATTTTAGATTTTGAGGAAGATAGATCTTGTCCATTAATTCTAGGTAGACCCTTCTTGAATACGGGTAAGAATATAATTAATGTGGATGAAAGCATATTACCATTAAGGGTAGAAGATGAAAAGGTTGACTTTGTAATGTCTAAATTAATGAAATACCCTTTAGATGATGAACCATGTATGAAAATTTATGCCATTGATGAATGTGTTCAAGAAGTTAACTATGTTTCATATGTGAATGGGGGAGATGAGATGCCAAGTGATGAGTTAGAGAGTAAGGCAGAGCATGAGCTTGAATTCACCAAACCTAAGTTGTTAGTGAGAAGTGAAAACCCCATACCCCTTTCCATTGAAAAGCCACGAAAGTTAGAGCTTAAGCCACTACCCAACCACTTGAGATATGCATTCTTATGAGAGGATAATACACTGCCTATTATTATCTCTAATAAACTAACCATTGAGCAAGAAAAGAGAGTTTGTGAGGTAGTAAATGGTAGAATTCGAGCTCTAAGTTGGCAAATTTCTGACATAAAGGGAATTAGTTCCTCCATTGTCATGCATAAGATTTATATGCAAGAGAGGCATAGGCCTACAGTTGAGAGACAAAGAAGACTTAACCCAAACATGAAGGAAGTAATGAAGAAAAAAATTATAAATCTTTTAGATGTAGGTATCATTTATTAAATTTTTTATAGTGAGTGGGTGAGTCCGATTCAATGTGTGCCTAAAAAGAGTAGGATGACAGTGATAGAAAATGAAGAGGGTGAGTTGATCTCAAAAAAGGATTGTTGATAGGTGACGAGTGTGTATAGATTATAAAAAGTTAAATAATGCCACTAGAAAAGACCACTTTCCCTTACCTTTTATTAATCAAATGTTAGAAAGGATTGTAGGACATTCTTTTTATTATTTTCTTGATGGATATTTTGGATATAACCAAATTTTTTATTTTTTCTGAGAATCAAGATAAAATAACTTTCACATGTCCTTGTAAAACCTTTGCTTACCGGCGAATGCCATTTGGATTATATAATGCTACTGCAACTTTCCAAAGGTGTATGATGGTGATATTCTCAAATTCGATAGAGGATATTATGGAGGTATTCATGGATGATTTTTCTATTTTTGGTGATTCTTTTGATTTGTGTCTAACTAACCTTGACAAGGTGTTTAAGCATTGTAAAGAGACTAACCTTCTGTTCAATTGGGAAAAATGTCACTTTATGGTGGATGAAGGGATAGTCTTGGGACACAAAATCTCTAGCAAGGGAATTGAAGTAGATAGAGCCAAGACAGAGACAATTGAAAAGTTACCACCTCCTACAACAATAAACGGAGTTTGAGGTTTTTTGGGGCATGTTGATTTTTACTGGCATTTCATTAAAGATTTTTCACTCATTACTAAAAATCTTACTAACTTGTTGAATAAAGATGTGCCTTTTTTATTTAATGATACTTGTTTAAGGGCTTTTAACAAGTTGAAAGAGGCACTAGTTTCAGCCGCCATCACTACACCTTCGAATTTTTCTTTACCATTTGAGATCATGTGTGACACAAGTGACCATGCTATTGGAGCAGTGTTAGGTCAACGAAAAGACAAGAATTTGCATGATATCTATTATGTTAGTCGGACTGTGGCGAATGCACAACTAAATTACACAACCATATAGAAGGAGATGTTGGCATTAGTTTTCATTGTAGATAAGTTTCGTGCTTATTTATATACATGGACCATTCAGCTTTGCAGTACCTTTTAGCCGAGAAAGATGCTAAGCTGAGACTTATTAGATAGGTGTTGCTACTCTAAGAATTTGATTTGGAGATTCGAGATAAAAAGGGATCCAAAAATGTTATTGCAGATCATTTATCAAGATTAGAGAGAGAAGATGATCCAAGCAACTTGTCCCTAATAGATGATAGCTTTCATGATGAATTTGTAATAGCTTTAGAATAAAATTTTCCACCTTGGTATGTTGACTTTACTAATTATTTTGCAGGTGGAGTGTTACTTAAGGACCTCTCATATCAAGATAATAAAAGATTCATGCCTCAAGTGAGGCAATATTTGTGGGATAAGCCATACATTTATAAAATTTATGGTGATGGACTGATTAGGAGATGCATCCCAAAGGTAGAAGTGCATGTTGTTCTCTTCCATTGTCATGATTTAGCTATGGAGGTCATTATGGCACTACTATGACAGCATCCAAGCTCCTAGAATGTGGGTTCTTTTGGCCAACCTTGTTTAAAGATGCCAAGGAGTATGTGAACCATTGTGATAGATGCCAATGTACAGGAAATATCTCAAAGAGACATGAAACGCCCTTGTATCCAATACAATAAGTGGAGATTTTTGATCTATGGGCACTAGATTTCATGGGACCTTTTCCTTCATCTTGTGGGAATGGGTTTATTTTATTGGGTGTAGAATATGTCTCTAAATGGGTAGAAGCATTAGCCTCACTAACTAATAATGCCAAGGAGGTAATTTGCTTCTTGAAGAAGTTATTCAACAGATTTGGTGTTCCAAGGGCTATAATCAGTTATGAGATTTTTGCAATAAATAGTTTGTTTTGTTAAGGAAATATGGGTTGCACCACAAAGTAGCAACCCCATATCACCCCCAAAAAATGTGGCTAAGTAGAAGTGACAAACTGAGAAATAAAAAAGATTCTTAAGAAAACAGTTGACGCTTCAAGAAAGGACTGGTCCTTGAAGTTGGATGATGTACTGTGGGCATATCGGACTACTTCTAAAGGCACCTATAGGCATGTCACCATACTAGTTGGTTTTTGGGAAGGCTTGTTACCTTCCTGTGGAGTTGGAGCACCGAGCACATTGGGCAATAAAATTTTTGAATTTTGATAAGAAGGTTAATGGTGAGAAGAGGCTTTTACAATTAAATGAGCTTGAGGAACTACTGTTTCAAGCTTATGAAAATGCAAAATTATTCAAGGATAGGACCAAAAAGTGGCATGATCCTCGCATTCAAAGAAAGAAGTTTCATGTTAGTGACTTTGTATTATTATTTAACTCTAGGTTGCGTTTGTTTCCGGGGAAACTCAAGTCTAAATAAAGCGGCCCTTTCAAGGTTATTCAAGTGTTCACTCATGGAGCTCTAGAGTTAGGAAATAATAAGGGAGAGACATTCAAAGTTAATGGTCAGAGATGCAAAATCTATCATGGAGGATTAATGCCCATAGAGAGGGAGTCTCTCGCAATTCAATCACCACACTAAAGAAAACATAGGTCAAGCTAACGATCTTAACTTAGAACTATAATTTTTATTTTATTTCATTTTATTTTTCTTCATTATGTATTTTATTTTTATTTTTTTTATTTATGTTTCTCTTGTTTTCTGTCATGCTTTATTTTTAAATTATGTTTTAATTTTCTCTTATTTTCTTTCATGCTTTGTTTTTAAATTATGTTTTAATTTTCTTTCATTTATTTATACTTTCATGCATTTAATTATTTTAGTAAAGTTTTGTTTTTTGCATTTTTATTTTACTAATTGTATTTTTTTTGTTTGTTCATTCACTTTTTACTTGAATTTTTTTAAGTTAATTTTGACTTCGCATTTTTTGTTTTGCAATATCATTCCTTCTTTATAACACACATAAAATACATAAAAAACAATTGTTTTTCTCTCGAGTTGTGGTCGCATAATTGGTTGTGACCGCAACATCTAGCACCAATTTTAGGGCAGCCCTTAGCTACCATCGCAGCTGAAGTAGCCCCAATTTTGGGGCTTTCTTGGCTATGACTGCATCGCAGCGAGAACAAGCCCCACTAATGCCACCTTCGATTGCGGTAGTAGCCCATGCTACCATCGCAGCCCCCTACACACATAAAAAAACATACAGCTTTTTTTTTTAAAAAAAAAACCTCCCTTTTCTTTTAATTCTTCCTACCCCTCTTTCTCTTCTCTTTCACACTTACTTCCTTTTATTATTCTTCCTTTTCCTCTTTCAATCTCTTCTCACATCCCTACATTCCCAAATTTATTTCCTTCCAATTCTTTTCTCTCTTCTTTTATTTTCTTCAATTCCTCATAAATCCTAATTACCGGTTCTCCAAAATCACATAACCATCCATTCTTTTATTGGTTCTCCAAATTTTTCTCTTCTTGGGTAACTTTTCTCTTATTGGTTGTGGGATTCACCATGCCTGGGGAGAAACATATTGGTGACAAAGGCAAGGGAAAAAGAGTTGCATTGGAGGATCCTCCACAAGACAAAGAAGATTTGGCTTCCATTTATCAAGCACCTTTTCCTCTTTACACACATGAGAAAGGTAAGAAATTTCAATCCTTGTCTAAGAGATTTCCAAATATTTTGATGATGAGACATTGTAAGTCCTAGGGTTGAAAGATGAGTGAATTGAGTGTTAATTTAGGGTGGACAAAATTTATAAGGCTTAAATTTGATATCTATTATGATTTAGTGGTGGAATTTTACATATCAATTAGATTATGATTTGATGTTTCAGGTGTTTAGATTTCACAAAACGGATTTAAAGGAAGCTCCACCAAATTTTATTTCGCATGAATTTTGGCGTGAAATTTTTAGGATTTTTAAGCACTTAGGAGGACATCTCACTCCTAATGGATTGATTACTAAGCATAGTTTTCTCATTCTTTACAAATTCATGGCTTATTGCATCTTTGGGAAATTAAATAGTAATAAAATTACACAACCCAAGTTACTCATGTTATGGGGTGCAAAAACAAAAACTAAGATTTGAACTTCTCCTTTTATATTTTATATATTATTGCATGTTGTTAAGGTCCAAAAAGCTCTCCTTACTCTAGGACATATTATCTCTGGGTTGGCTATGCACTTTAATGTTTTTTATTCTTCTGTACCCCGGGTGGTTGCCATTACTCCTGGTTCAATTAATCGGGATATACTAACCCGTGTTGAGATAATTTATGAAAGTATAAAACTTAGGGATCGCAATACTCCATGATGTTATGTATTGAGGAAAAATACAAATACCCGTGATGCCATTGTGGTTTCGGATGCTAGTGAGGATGCAAATGATAGTGTTGTTGCAAGTGAAGATGAGGTTGTTAGTGAGGAGAGGCATGATGAGGGGGTTAGTTTTGCTGGAGGTTCTAGTTTCTTTAGGGTGGCAGCAAGTATTGGCTCTGTTTGATCAACTTGAGCTGCGCATGGATGCTCAATTTGATGAGTTTCAGACCTAAATGAATTCAATAGCACATCGCAAGTTATCTTAAAAGGTTCGCTTTAAGCGTTTTATTGAGGCGTCAGGTTACAACATTCTATCCCCTTCTCCACCTACTTCACCACATTGAGGGAGTCCTTCTAACCATTTATCTTTATGTTATTTAATTTTATTGTGTATTTGTTGTGTTATCCACTTATTTGTTCACATTGAGGGCAATGTGACATTTAAGTGGGGGAGGGGGGGTTATTTTGCATTCATATGTAGTAGGTCTTAATTTTGATGTTTATTAAGAATTTTCTTTTGATTTCTAGACTTAGTTTAATTTTTAATTTTTTGGCCTGTTTGCACTTAGGATTTATACCCTTGAATTTTTACAATTTATCACTATAATGAGTTGAGCACATTGTTTGTGATTTTCTTGTATATGTATTTTAATCTTTTGTTAATGCTTAATTTTGACTTATAAGCTAGGTTGATAACTTGTGGTTAAGGACTTTTGAATTTTAATAAACTTAATGCTTTCTTGCTTTTGAATGATCGAATTTTATGTGTTGATAGTTAAGAAAAATGTTTGTGAGTGGTACTTAATTTTGATTTGTAGTTGATTTTTAGGTCTAGCATGTGAGATAGTAGCATGAAAAAAATAAATAAATAAATATAAATTTCTCTTTCTAAATAAGGAGCCAATATTTAAATTTAAATTTTTATATACTCCAAAACTACTCCAATGCTCTAAATAAAGTAAGAGTATCCAAGAACCCACTTAGCAGTATCCACGCTTAGTAGCGAGGGAACATCGAGGGATTACTAAGAGTGGGAAGATTGATTAGAGAGAATAAATTTTTTTTAAAAAAAAAGAGCGATATGGAGTGTAAAATGCACTCGCTTGTAAAAAAAATTGCTATCTCTTTTGCATGTTAGGTTTAAGGGTTGATATAATAGTTCTACTTGTTTATGTTTTTCTTAGGTGTTAACTCATAAATTTTTCTAGATTTCAACGATAAAGTTTTCTTTTCACTTGGTAATGTTTATGTCTTTGACCTTAAGTTATCAATTTAGTTTTAAGTTTTAATTGGTAATACTATCAATGTGTTGAATTCATGGTAATGTCTTTTCACTTGGTAATGTTATCAATGTGTTGAATTCATGGTTGTGATTAATGTTCTCATGTATTTTGCTTGAGGATAAGCAAAAGCTTAAGTGTGGGGGTGTTTGTTTATGTGGGAATTTGCATTATTAGTTGGGCATTTACTTTGTTATTTAGTAGTTTTTTATGTTTTAGTTGTTTTATTTTGTTAGTTTTTTGTTTTAATTATTTATTTATGTGTTTTAGGTTGTTGAGCTATTGGTGGAGGAATTTGGATAAAAAAGTTATGTTTTGGGTGAGAAAGTGAAACTGCCATCGCAGAGGACTTATGGTCACAGTATTTGAAACTAAGAAAAAGTGTGAAGACTCGGCTATCATGGTAGCCAAGGCTGCAGTCGTAGTGAAGAGAAGTGGCCAAAATTATCGCCGATGGTGCCATCGATGGTGCTGTTTTCACAGCTTAAGCTACAATCGTAGTCGAAAATGAAGTTTTTGAGGACCCAGAGGGCTACTGCCATCGCAGCCCTCTGACGAGCTGAATTTAGTGATGTAGCATTGACTTATTTGGAAGGACAACACTTACACCCTTCAAGGTACTTTAAATACAACACTTTAGGGTCGTTTTTAGGGTGGAAAAATACTAGAAAAGCACAAGAATTGAAGAGAAATTCAAGAGAGATCAAGAGTTGAACAATTAAAGACAAAAATTCTTAGATATATTTTCTTCTTTCTTCTCTAATATTGTAATTGTTATGGATTTTTTTTATGATTATGTGGGAGATTATCACATTATGTTAGGCTAAATTTCTTTTGGTTAGGGATTGATGACTTGAACATGAATTAGTTTTTCTCTAATTAATGACATTTATTAGTTAATTGTAAGCTATGTTTATTGTGCTTATTTTGTGTTGATGTTTGATCATCATTAGCATAATTAAAATTAGGGTTTTAGGTTGAGAGATCAAAACCTTGATGGATCAATAAACATAAGCATATCGATTTAAAATAAAAAGATCATTTAAAAAAATTAATCCGGTCAAATCGTAAACTGAAATTAGAACCAATCGATTCGGAACTGACAATTAAGTCGACTCCAATTTAATTTCACCTAAAATGGAACAGTGAATCGTCAATTTATGAAACCCATAAGGTTGTTTGATTCATGTGTTTCATTGGAAATTGGTGGATCTTATTATGAAACCCATGATGAACCCTGCTATCTCCATAATTTCGTGTAAAAATGAGGTAAATACATTTTATAAAATATCATCTTACATTTTTTTTTAAAAAAGGCTAGCAAATATAATTGATTTGTGTAAATAGCTAAATTTATTGGATGAAATATCACTTTTCAATTACAAAAAAGACAAACAAATATAATTGATCAACATATGGGAAAAAAATACAATTAGTAAAAAATCTGTTAACTTGGTATACCTCTTTATAAAATGTCATTTTGTTATAATAAGTTTTCTTGAAAAATATTTTTCTAAGAGAGGTTTTGAGAATTTATGCAAAAATTAGGTGTTGATGAAAAAAAATTTTGTTGCATGGGGTGGGGTTGAAGAAAGGCTCTCCAACTGTTTTTTATAGTCAAGCAAACTAAATAATTTTTTGAATGTAAATAATTAATAATTTTTTATTATATTTAATTAATAATTTAATGCTAACCCGTGTAACGCAGGAGAATAATGATAATTTCTTATGAACAAATAGGGGTGTGCATGACCCGATCGGTCCAAAAATTTTAGGTCAAACCGAACCAAAAATAAGGAACTAGTGAGTGATGGTTCAGGTGGGGAGCGTTCGGGTGGTTTAATATTAGTTATGGGTGGGTGGGTTGGTCTGATGGTTTATGTTACCGACCCGCCCAAATTACCGATTCCCTTAACATAAACGCTACGTTTTACTCTTGTTTATATATGTCATAAACTACCCCAACCCTAATTTCCCTAACCCTCATCTCATTTCACCTGCCACCTCTCCCCCTTCCTTCTCTCTTGATTCTTCGGTTTCTCTCAACTAAGATAAAACCCTAACCCTAATTTATCTAACCTAGCTGCCACTCCCCTTATACATTCTTACATCCAAACCCTTATTCCCCCACAAGCCATAGTTGGTTCACTCTAGTAGCCCCTAAACTCCGATAACCCTTTGCTCTTTGTCTCTTAACTATTTGAGTTCCATGGAAATGGATCGATCTCTTTTTTCAGGCTTCTGTTCTTGTTTTTTCATAGTCTCTATTATATTAACTAAATAGAAAAAAAAATTAAAACCACCAGTGACAGTTGAATACCTTTTTTCTTATATGATCTGGTAAATCCATTTGCCTATTACTCGTTTGATGTTAAATTTGTTTTATTTTTTTAATGGGTTTTATGTTTTTATTTTTTACTTCATTATGTGTTTTTGTTTTTTGTTAATTGTTTTTTTATTTTTTTGTAAATAGTCCATACAAAGTTTGATTTCTATATTTTTAAAACATTCAGTCGATTAAATTCTTTTCTTTTTGTGTGTTTAATTTTTTTTTAAAAGTAAGATTTTTAAACGGTTTACAGTGGTGGAATCATAAATTATTTTATTTTTTTTTAAAAAGCCTTCAATTGATTTGTTGTTTAACACTTTAGATTTGCGTGTTACATGATTTTTTTTTTGTTTTGTTTAATGTCTTGAAAACATGCAAAGTGTGGAAGCAAATTCTTTTAGTTGGTTATTAAACTATATTTGCGATATGTTGTATTAAACTTGAGATCTATGTGTTACATGATTTTTTTTAACTTTGTTTGGTGTCTTAGAAACATGCAAAAGGTGGAAGCATATTTTTTTTTTGTTGGTTAAAAAGCTTTATTTGTGATTTGTTGTATTAAATTTAAAATGTGTTAAAGGATTTTTTTTTTTGTTTTGGTTTTGGATAGTTTTTAGCAAATATGGTGGAAGTCTGTATCTACTGATATGTGAACATATGGTGGACTTTTTATTTTATTTTGGTTCTGTGAATCACATTTATGATTCTGTGATTGAGTGTGATTATTTCAGTTTATCTATTTGCTTATTATTCATGTTGTCTGATACCCCATATCAATATCTTATTCTAATAAAGGTTATAATCCCTAAAGAGGAAGAATGCTTGAATAAGAAGAAAGCTTGATAAGGAAGTCTATTCTCTCCTAAATAAGGCAATCCTATGAGACTAAGGAATCATATTCCTAAGAGGTTTGAGCTAAGCTCTCACTATATATACATCTCATTACATCTCATATGGGGGGAGAGATCATTCATTCACACATTCTTATATTCTACATCATCATGCAATCAGTCCATCATACAAGCACCCATCCAACACTCATTCTATTCTATCTATTCTACTTTCCTTGCTTTATTATTATATTTCTCCATACACAATATTAACTTAATCTTCAGAGTGTTTATGGAGAAACTTGCCCCTTTATCCGTTCTGCTCGTTGATGCAGATTCCACAAGCAAGAGATCCAATTCAGAGTTATCAAGTGGCGTCGTCTGTGGAAACCTAGCTCGTCTTCTTTAAAAGCTAGGCAAAACCGAATTAAATTCTGAATTATCATTACTTGCCAAAACCTAACTCAATAATTCAACTGTGCAACCAAGAATTTATAATCCTTAAAGCATTATAAGGGTTCTAAGGTCACAAAGAGTTTATGTTTCTATCAATATCAAGGTGTTGACAAAGAAGAAAAAGTTCAGGCAATTCCTACTCCAATATCGTTGTAAACTTCCATATACCATGGCAGCCACCTTCGAACAGTCTTATGAGAAGATTTGGGCTCTACTTGCTCTTGTTAAATATTTTAACAAGCTAGAGAATTAATACATTTGATGATGTTCATATACTGTGAAAGTAACTTCATGTAGCAAAAATCTGAAACACAAGCGCTCATTATTCTATCTCAGTGGGATTAATTGTTCGTATTTATCTATGCAAATAACAAGGTTTGATATCCATTCAGTTTTCGACACAAGTTTATCGGCTTTATATGTGGTAAACTTATACTAAGGAATGAACCTTCTAGACAGAGAAAGTCATCATCATCACTTTATTGACAAAACCTGGTGTCTACAAGTTCACCAAAACCGATAAATATTATAGACAACTACAGCTGTTTCACTGACAAAGAATATTAACAAAAATTTCAGACAATTCATTAGGATTGAACAATGTCTTCGAAGTTTCTTGGAGATGCAATTCAGCTAATCAAGATACATTAAACTGCAGAGGGTCTACACATAATCACTTCAATATAAAGGAAGCAACAAACTGGTGACCATCCAGTGGGCTTCTGCTCGGACTCGTTAAGATACAGAGCAAGAAGGTTGTTGGTTTCCATTTGTAAAGATCTAGAAAACATGAACTGCACTCAAAAAACTACAAAGAAAAAAGAAAAAAAAAAGAAAGGAAACCTGGAAGTTTGAGTTGGAAAAGTCATACTGCAGGGTAGAAGATTATCAATGTGATTAATTCTCGAATCATAAGCACCAAGCATCCATCGCACACCGAGTTCTACTAAATTTCTGGCACCAAGCGTGTTATTGGATTAGAAAATGAGTTATGATTACCTAATACCTGCCAAGCATTGAGCACCGGACATCAAACATCTACCGGACATAAGCATCCACTGAATGCCGAGTAACGAGCTTCAAAACATCGAAGTCTAGAGATAGTCGAACGCGAAATCCCTCTGTTGATATCTCAGCCCGGAGATCTTAACACTGGACTAGAATGAATGTTTGCACGGTATCATCGGTAAAATAAGCTCCGACCATCGACCATCCACCAAGTGCCTGAGCATCGAAGCACCAACGCCTAGAAACAGTCAGACATCCGATTGTGGTTCCAAGTATGTCGTGTACCGAAACATAATCACAGGAGAAGCATACCACCAAACAAGAAGTTTAGTAGCTCCATCTGTAACGCAAGGAATATGCAGGAGTGAACAAGTCCAGTGATGGTTTTAGGAAAGTTTCTGATTGATAATTCACGAAGTCAAAGTTCAGCAGCTGATTGTCGTTGGCAACGTGACATTGCTAAACAGATTTCTTACGCGGCCTTTAGCTGAATCATCCAAAGGAAGAACGTAAAGAATTGTTGAAATTAAAGACATGAAGATGCTCAGTTCATAGAAGATACAAAAGTTTACAAGCATCGGATAAAGCTGTCGCTTTAGAGACGTTTAAAAAAAAGCGTAGAAAAACAGCAACGTCATTTGGCACTTAAGTGGGAAGTTAACTTATCAACCTAAAAATCGCGTTCAGCATCCATATGGTAGCGTCTAAGCAGAAAAATTGAGCTTTGTGAAGGTCTGATTCCATTACCAAGAAGAAGAACAGATTGAAGCTGCAATAATGGATTATTCACATGAGTCGATCGACAGAAATATGGATTACATAACAAGAATAAAATATTGACAGGGTCGAGTAATCCCAACTACATGATGGACTTCGAGATTTGGCCAACTCAAAAGCAAAAATGAAGTTTTTTGGAAATTTTAAGTGAGGAAAACTCCTCGCCTAACCATCTTGAAACTAACATACCAATGGAGACATGAAGCTCAGCTCCAATAAAGTTGAAAATTGATGAACACTGCGGGTGACCTTGAGCTCCGAGCATCGAACAACCACCAAGACCCAAGCATAAGAAACCTTGGGTATCCGAGCATCAACTGTAAATAAACATCCGCTACCAGACACTGACTTCATGGATATTCAAACTCTGAGCAATGAATTCTGAATACTGAGCACCCATTGATCACTGGACTCCGAGCAAAGGCTCAGAAGATCTACTTTAAATCTGAGGAAGATATGGCATGTTAATCTTCAACAAAAAAAAAGGAGAACATGAAAGCATGTATGCAAGAGACCATTAATGATTGAGCATTTGAGCACTGAGTATCTGGACCCAGCATGCTAAGCAATCACTGATCAAAGAAATGAACATAAATATTCGTTAATTCAAAAGGCAGGACAAGCACATCAGAAGATAAGTTTTCTCTTCTTTCTCAATTATTTATCATTTAATTATTTATTTTCATCTTATTCTGATATGAATTTGCATGCTTACACGTTTACACAGATGCTCGTCCATGAATACATAATTATCATCTATACATAACACGTAACAGTCACATTGAAATATTTTTCGAGATTATGTCAAGAACTGACAATTGCTTTAGATCGAACAACCGATTCCAAGATTTTTGTTACAGCTAGAAAAACACATTCAGTTAGAAAGGCTACTTTAAGCACCAATACAGTAAGTAAGACGTAGCAAAATGACAGAAGCACAACTGGTGTCATAAGCACATGAAGCTTTCATTCAAAATTCATTGGTTTTCTCCAAAGTGGATCAACATCTTCATGAATGGACATACATGGAACTTATTTTCATGATGCAAATAAACTGGACCAGCATCTTCATTAACTAGCAAACAAGTTACTGACCTATGAGCTTCAAATTTGAGTCTTCATATTGCTCGGACAACAATACCACCAAGTACCAAGATTATAAGCTATGCTTTGAGTATCAAAACCAAGCATCACCAGACATTGATTTTCTGAGTATCCAAATTCCGAATAACAAGAAATTACAAAGAGCCAGACATTCAAATTTTCACTCGTTTCATCGATCTCAAGAAGGCACAAGAAAAGGATCGGCTAAGAGGAGAACAGATTATGAACTCCACTTTTA
Source organism: Mallotus repandus (assembly GCA_949671775.1). NCBI lineage: Eukaryota > Viridiplantae > Streptophyta > Magnoliopsida > Malpighiales > Euphorbiaceae > Mallotus > Mallotus repandus. Next base: position 19,318 of record CATIWM010121716.1, on the reverse strand, counting down.
AGGCCAAAATTCTTCTGATTATCAGCAATAATTGAGTAAATAAATGAACATAAATATTCATTACCTCAAAGGCCGGACAAGAGCACCACCACAGATAAAAATCTCTCTCAATTATTTATTTTCATCCTATTTTTATACGAATAATTATAGCTTGTCACACAAAGCACATTTACACATCTATACACAGATGTTCATAATTATTACCCATGCAAAATATGCATTTGATATATTTATTACATAAGGACTGACCATCAATTGAGATCAATTAAATGATCTCATAATTGTTGTTTTGTTGTCTATCCTTACATATAAGGAAAATGTATATGCTGAAGATGCTACTTTAAGCACCAATCAGTCCAGGCAATCAGATATTTTGATCATCTCACTCAACATCAACATGCAAAAATTGTCAAAAGACATCAGACACACTGTCAATCAGCACTAATGGTGGCTCCCACTCAAAACTGGATCAAACAACACTCAGGCAAATCCTACTCTACAGTAGACCCTTGTTCATGAAAATTTCAAAGAACATTCAACAAGGGAAATTCAAGAAGAGAGTCAATTATATCCACTACACAATCGAATACATTAAATGCAATTCTAAGAGAACTTAGCCAGCATTATAAAGTATCCTCTATTCTAGAAATTATACAACATTGGTCTTTCACTTGAACTACCAAGCTCATCTCATAACTCAGATTGAACAAACCCAAATTTGGTCTTAAAAAGCCCACATTCCGTCCTTTCAAAAAAAATCTTCACTAAATTACTATCCCACATTACTAAGCTCAGACTAAAGGAGCTCGGACTTACTACCAGGATCACAAAAATCCTTTTCTTTTGTAAAAATACCACAAAAGCAATGCTCAGCAAAATAAACATCAACGTCAGTAAACTCAACATCAATCGCTATTCTAGCAAGACAGTTGTCATCGACAAAGCTATCAAAATACAAAGTTGAGCAATATTGAATACTTCTCCAGATCTCAGGTCGCTATATTGCACCGAGCATGTCATAAAGTCTAGTATAAATGGAAACTAGCACCCTCACGTCGCTCTTCAGCACTGAGGTATCAAAACTCCAGCACTGGCTGGTCCCATTTTGCGTGTTACTATAACACTGTTGGGTTACTGCCTCGGGACGCCGAGCATTAAACTCCAGCACTAACTGGTCCCATTCTGTGTGTTGCAACAACACTAGTGGGTTAATCCCTCAAAATGTATATTAACACCAAGCATCTGTATAAGTCTAGCTGGCATCTCTTTATTTTACTCAGATATCCAACATTTGAAGACTCAGTACCGAGCATCTCGACCTTCAGTGACTGAGGTTGGCCACCTTAGCTCACCTTTTGACATCAACATATAATCCTTAGTCTCTCCATCAGAACTCTTTACTCCAAGTTATCATCACCGCATATGTTGAACTTCAAAAATCTTGAATATAAATATCCGATCAGACTTGCGAGGGGGACTCTTGATACCCTATATCAATATCCTATTCTAATAAGGGTTATAATCCCTAAAGAGGAAGAATGCTTGAATAATAAGAAAGCTTGATAAGGAAGTCTATTCTCTCCTAAACAAGGCAATCCTACGAGACTAAGGAATCCTATTCCTAAGAGGTTTTAGCCAATCTCTCACTATATATACATCTCATTACATCCCATATAGGGGAGAGATCATTCATTCACACATTCTCATATTGTACATCATCATGCCATCATTCCATCATAAAAGCACCCATCCAACACTCATTCTATTCTATCTATTCTACTTTCCTTGCTTTATTATTATATTTCTCCAAACACAATACTAACTTAATCTTCGAAGTGTTTATGAGGGAATCTCCATCCCTTTACCCATTATGCTCGTCGATGCAGGTTCCACAAGTAAGAGATCCAATTTAGAGTTATCATTGTTAATTAATTTGTTCTCTTTCTCTCTATTTCTATGCATATTGATCATTTTCAGTTGATAAAAATCAACTGAACTGAAATTGGTGGAAGCACAAACATCTTCTGTCGCTTATGGTTTTAAATTAATTTCAGTGGAAGCGTTAAGGCTGGAATTCAAAAATAGCAGAGCCTTTAAAATCAAAGGTGAATTGCATATCTTTTTTGCCTTGGTTATTTTTATTAAATAATTTTATTTTGATTCTTTTATATTCTCACTGTTTATTTCTAATTTCTGCTTGCTCTTTTTTATGTAGATGGAAGTTGAGCCTAATACTAGTATTATTAAGCTTCAAGAAAAAGAGGTAGAAGCACAACAAAAAGAGCAAGCAGACAATAAGTCTGATGCTGGCAAAAAAAGAAAAGAGATTGATTCGAGAAGTAAAGCATGGGAGGATTTCGAGAGGGTAAAGGATGCTTTAGGGGTTACAGTTAAAGGTAGATGTATCTACTGTGGTAAGACTATAAATGCTCATTCTAAACTGCATGACACATCTTCTTTTCGAGGCCATATTCTTACTTGCACTAAAAATCCACATTCTAAAGACAGTAGGCAATCTTTGATAATTATAAAACCAAATGTTATGGAAGTATATGATTCTGAATCTATGGGGGTATTAGGTACTTGGAAATTTGACCAGGACCTCATTAGAAAAAAACTTTCAGAAATGGTTGTAATTGATGAACTACCTTTTAAGTTTATAGAAGGGGAGGGTTTTCAATCATTCATGTTTGCTTGCAACTCTAGATTCAAAATTCCTTCTAGGTGGATTGTTAGTAGGGACATTTATAATACTTACCTGGATCAGAGACTAAAATTGAAAACATTTTTCAAAGACCACTTGACAACTGACTCTTGGACCTGTATTCATAGGCTTAACTATATGTGCATAACTGCACATTTTATAGATGATGAGTGGAGGCTCCATAAAAAAAATTGTCCTTTGTTCTAGTTACTTCCCATAGGGGTGAGTTTATAGCTAAGGCATAGGAAAACTGCTTGTTGGATTGGTTAAAGAATATTTTTACTGTCACAATAGACAATACCTCTAGCAATGACACTACCATTAACTATTTTAAAAAAATTACTTTCTTGGGGAACAACTGTTGTTAGAGCAAAATACTTGCATGTTAGGTACACTGCTTATATTTTGAACCTCATAGTACATGATGGCTTAAAAGAGGTCTCAATTTATGTTAAAAAAGTGAGCGAGACAGTTAGGTATATTAGGAATTCACCTTATAAATTGAGGAAGTTCAAAGAATTATCTGAATTGGTTGGGTTGAGTCAAAGGCTTCTTTATCTCTTGATGTGCCCACTAGGTGGAATAGTACATATGTTATGCTAAAAATTGCATGTTTATATGAAAAACTATTTGATAAATATGATGAGACTGAGTCATCCCTTAGGGCAGATTTAGGGGGTGAGGTGCCTGATATTTTTTATTGGCATTATGTGAATGCAATGGTGGAGTACTTGAAGCAGTTCTATGAAATGACATTAAGAATCTCTGGTTCTTTGTATGTCACTACTAATACTTTTTTCAGTAAAGTGTCTGATTTATATTATATCCTAAATGAGTGTATTAAATTAGTTAATGAGAGCATGAAAAATATGGACATCCATACGAAAGTCAAATTTGATAAATATTGGGGTGATGTAGAGAAAATGAATTTTCTTATTTTCTTTGCTAGCATTTTGGATCCAACTAACAAACTTGATTATTTGGAGTACTCTTTGGGTCAAATGTATATAGGGATGGTGGAAGCAGACTATTTTTTCTTGTAAAATCCTCAGTGTTTGAACTATTTGAGGACTATAAGGCCCTTTATTGTACTTCTGTTACTACTGGATTTGAGAATCAGTCCCAAGAAACTTTTGAAAGCACTCATTCAGTGAAATCAACTGTTGTCCTTTCTACTGGCAAGCCTATTTCAGTCTTGAAAGCTAAATACAAGCAACATAAAATGGAAACCGGTTTGGGTGGTTCTAAACAATCTGAATTGGAAATGTATCTAAGTGAGGCCATAGTAAAAGAGGATGGCCTAGATGTCTTGCGATGGTGGAAGCTTAACTGTGAAAGATTTCTTATTCTGGGTTGGATGGCTGGAGATGTCTTTGAATTCCTAATTTCAACTGTTGCATATGAATCAGCTTTCTCTATAAGAGGCAGAGTTCTTGATCCTTTTAGGAGTTCTTTAACTCCTAGAATTATGTAAGCACTCATTTGCACCCAAGATTAGATGCGATCATCAAATAACCTAATTTCAGTTGAAGAGGCAATAGATGATGTTGCAAATCTTGAACAAGGTTTGTCCCTCTCTTATATATTTATCTAGTTTGATATCAATTTATTTTCAAATTATTTTGGTACTTTCTAATGTTTTTCTACTTGTGTTCTTAGCAGAGCTACCTCCATTGGGCAGTGGCCCTTCATTGACCTCAACAACTCTATCTGCATCCTAGTTTGTTAGCATTTTTTGCTAACAACTTGAGTAAATTAACTGAACACAACTCTAACTTGATTGGTTATATGTTGATATTTCTATGTGCTTACTGTCTGAGCCTATGACTGTGATTTGAGACTTATGACCAACTTATTTTTTAGTGGTTATTGTTGTAGTCTCATTATGTCACTTGATGCTGCAACTCTGAGGCTTTGATGAATCTGGCCATCTGTTTATTCTGTGTGTACTGCCTGTCTATTGTTGACTGTGAATTGAAATGTGATCAAGTTGAAATTCAATTTGTTACTGCTATCTTCATTAAGTCACTAGAAAAAGAGGTGATTGTGAATTGAAATGTGACCAACTTGTTCTTTAAGTTATTGTTGCTATCTTCATTAAGTCACTTTCTTTTATTATGAGGCAATGATGAATGCTTCCACCATTATGTCTGATGCAAATAGAACACTTGCTTAGGTTTCATTGGTGACATTTCATTGTTGTTGCCTGAAATGTGGCATTGTTCTATTATATGACATGAAACTATAATTTTGAGCCTCATTTTTCTCATTGCCTCATATTTCTATAATTTTAAATAACTGAACGTCCTTATCTATTGTATACTGTTTGACTGTTTATCTAATTTATACAACTGACCCTCTTCTTTTTTCTTATATTCTACTTGACTATTTGAGACTCTGTCTTTTATGTTTATATTTTTTGTTAGTTGATAATTGTTTTTTTTTTCGAATTTGAGGTAATGATGATGTGGTTCCACCTCTTAAATTGTCAGTTTTATGAATATCAATTTGATCAAAAATTTGTGGTGGCAAACAATTAGACTTTTGTCTATCTGTTGCTAGATATTTGATAGTTGGTAATCCTTTACTGAAATTTTTACAACCTGAGCCTCAAATTCATAGTAAGTTGCTTGATGTGATTTTTGTGATTATCCAATACCATACTTAGAATTGATTGATTGAAATTCTGCTTTGTAGGATATATAGCTTGTTGTTGCTACTTTTTGTTGTTGCCTGCCTGCACAAATATACTTTTTATTTCATTAGATAGAAATACCAAGTGGTTGTTGAAGCTATTATATTGTGGTGGAAGCTATTTTTTGCAACACTTCTCCACTCTCAATTCCCACTTGAATTGTGTATGCAAAATTGGTGGAAGATTCTTTTTTTAACTAATTAGGGACTTTATTTTGGGTTGTATATGGCTAGAATAGAAGCCCAGCCAATTTTTTTTGTATGTAAATATGATGTAAATCGAAGCCCATTATTATGGGTGGTGGAAGCCCATTATTATTTTGTATCTAACCATGATGTAAATTGAAGCCCATTACTTCTGGGCTATCAGTAGTAAAAATTACAGTATTTTATTTATGTTCGAAACTATTATTGAAAGCCCAAGTAGCCCAAACCGAACACCCAAACTGACAATATCCGATTAAACCGATCTTGATCAATTAACCGACCCATCGATTTTATATTGTAAGTCAGTTCGGTTCGGTTACAATTCTTTCTTTCATTTACCCGATCGGATTTAATGAGTGCCGGCCCAACTCGCTCTAATTCGCCCGATGCACACCCCTATGAACAAACATAAAACTTTGATTCAAATAATGCAATTAAAATTTTTATTATTTATTTAATGTATAATTTAATTGCAATAGAAAATATAATTTGATTCAAACAATGAATAAAATAAAATTTTTAATTACTTAATATGCAATTCAATTATAATAAAGAAAAATATTATTTAATTCAGATAAGAAAAAATATTTTTACTTATATTGTAGGCATCGATTTGATCGACCCGCAATAGAAGTCCAATGATGAAAGTGATGAGCACTAAATGCAAGATTAAAGCTTAGAACCCTTTAGAAAATGGACTAAGGCCCAAAAAGAGCCTCTTCTAGACCAAAGCCCGCTAATCCTTTTGGAATGTGTAATAACAAGCCCGAAGGCCTGCGAAGCCTATTAGAACCCTGAGATCAGTCGTACTAAGATAAGGTGATGCCCTAGAGAGCCAATACGATCGCCTCTCTATTAAGGTGATCGCCTTAACATCGTAATCTCTATTTTAAAAATAATTCATAATAGATAGTGCCAGATTGGCACGTTATTGAATTTAAGAGTGAGGGGTTTAGGTGAGAAAAAAGTAAGAATAGTATGGGGGAGGGCCTTTTTTCCATAGGGATTTGCAGGGTGTGGATCTGAGTGATATGAACAAGAAAAGAGGAAAGGGGAGAGATTTTCTATAAAAGGGGAAGAGAAAGCTTTGAATAGGGATCAACGACATTCAGTAAGATTAAGAGATTTCTCATAAAAGAAACTCACTCACTGCTTCTGAGGGTGGCAGTTAGGGGATTAATAGATCTAAAATAGAAACCCCTTTTCTTTAACTCTAATTTCTTTTAGTTTTGTTTCTTCGTTTTACATGCTATGATCTTTTTACGTGATTAAATTGTATTTCATATCTTCTGTGACTAATCTTAGTATTTTACTGCCTATATTCATTAGTGTTTATATTCTAAAAATGTAGTTTTGTATTGCATATTGTGACAGTGCACCTTATCACAATATACCATGATAAGGCGCCACCATACTAAATATTATTTTCTCAGTTAAAGTTTGTTTCTCTTTCAGAAATACCTTTTACTGTGTGATTATGATGCTGTTTATGAGTGCGTTTTATCAAAATGTCCAGCATGTTTTTATTAAATAGGGTTTTAATAATTTCAGTGATTATTTTGGTGAACTAATTATTTAGCATTTATTTCTTTAGTAGGTTATATTTTCATATGTTTTGGTATTTATTATCATCATCATTATAATTATTTTTGAGTAAGGTCTACACTTTTACAATAATAATAAGGTGGCGTCTCATTGCCATCGCCCTATCGCCTAAAGATGGCACCTTATGGTGATAAGACGTCATTCTTTTGCTTGGTTAGTTTTATTTTTTATTACTAAGGCGCCACCTTTGCTTTAGTTGGAGTTTGTTGTTTTATTCTTTTTATATATATTCAAGCCCATTTATCATTATTTATATTTTTGTTTTATTATGCATGGCTTCACTTTCCTGCATGATTTCACTTTTCCTTTTCATTGTTTATTATTTATTTCCATGTGCTTTCATTTTGAATGGTATTGTGAATCAATTAGGTTTTGACTATTTTTGTTAGTTTTTAATTTTTTTTATTAAATTTACTTTTTATTATTTGCTTAGTTACATGAATTTTCTTGTATATATTCTAAACAATATTTTGCATGCCTTTAAATTGATTAATAAAATATTATTGTTTATTTATTTCTTTCTGTTGATTATTATTATATAGTTTATTAAATATTTGTTGATTTTCCATATTTATTATTTATATGATTTATTAAAGTGAATCAAATGTATTTATGTTATGTTTATTTCCTTTATTTTGGTTTTAAAGAACTTGGCTTGGTGATTTCTTTTGTAGGTTTTCTTTTAATTTTTGGAGCTAATTAAATTTGATTTTTCAGGAATAAGTTAGGCTCATAAATTAAATCACCAAATAGCCATTTTTTAGTATTTAAATCTTTGTTTATTTTATAATTAAGTTTATCTCATTTTATTTTATATTCGTTATCTTGCATGCTAAAAAGGTTGTAATCATTTCTCCTCCCTCCATTTCTTTGCATGTGCACTTATTTATTTATCTTTATTTCTGATAAATGTTTTGTATTATTTATAACACTGTGTGAACCACACTTAATTTGCATGCAATTGAAATTTAATGCAAACTCGGACTTAATTGTAAAATTAAGAAATTGTTTGGAGGCAATTGCAATTTGCATGTAAATAAGGAAATAATTAAATAATTGAAGGTAATAAAACACAAAACACAAAACACAAACTTAGGCAAACCGCAAGATTGGATGGGCATTCCAAAAGCCCATACCTAGTTTCCGAACCTAATTTTTGAGAACGGCTGCTAGGACTCTCCGTATAATCTAGTTGTTGTACAATGTGTCCCGGGTCTCATCCGGATAGCGATTCCCTTCTCCAACTTGGGCTTTAAGCCCATTTTGTACTTCCTAGTGAGCCTCAAGCTCACACAGTGCCGTAGTCGGCAAACACGTGGACTCACGCTGAACTCCACCGCCTATAGATATTAGATACATAATTCAATTAAAATAAGAAAAATGAATATGAAAATGGTTATGTTAATAAGTAAAATAAAAATTTACAGATAAACAGTTATTTGAAAAATAAATTACAATGTAATTTAATTAAAATAAAAATAAAATCTTAAATAAAAAAATTAAAAGATAAAAATTTATTCAATCATTTAATTGATAATTAGTTGAAATAAGAACATCTATTCTGATAAAAATTTTATATTGATAGCTATACAACCATTAACTAGGTACGATATTGAATACTACTATTGTTTAATTTAGTATTTCTAAATTTAATTATTAATGCACGAATCTACAGCCAGTAAATAACTTGTTATATATATATATATATATATTAAATTACATAACAATTTATTTTTCAAATAATTGTTTATCTATTAATTTTTATTTTACTAATTTACATAACCATTTTCATATTCATTTTTCTTATTGTAATTGAATGATCCAAGTAAAAATATTTTTTTTTCTTATCTGAATTAAATTATATTTTTCTTTATTGTATTTGAATTGCATATTAAGTAATTAAAAAATTTATTTTATTCACTGTTTGGATACAAAAAGGGCAACTCCCGATTGAAAACCATTCTCAAATTGAGATATACACAGCCATTTCCAAATTAAGCATATAGGTGATTTTAAATTTAGTAATTTTTTCTATTCCGAATTTAGAATGCCTTTTGTTGTCTAAAATTAATATGTAAAACTTATGGATCAAAATATTTATACATGAAACATTATTCTTTTAGAAAAATAAAATTAAAGATTTTACAATGGATAAAAATAATATAATTTTACTGGTAGCAATTGACAGTGATAGTTGTCCACATTGTTATTTTGTAGAAACTATGTAACATTATGTTACTCTGGTGCGTGGCTCTCCTCTCTTTCTTCTGAAACGTTCTGTTATGCTAGTGGCGCACTGGTTTGCTCTGACTTCAGCTTGAACTTCATTTATAGACTGAGAGCTTGAGCTTCATTTTATGGAAGCTTTGGAAATGTTAACACGACCAAATAATCAAGTTTCATCCATGAAAAACAAGTTCCAAGAACAAGAAGATATCACCCAAAATAGTTGTAATAACTATTCAGTTTTGAGTACTTTATATGCAAAAACACAAGTGCCCCCTTATGATTCAAATCACAGTACCTAAAACAAAATGCCACTCCCAAGCACCTGGCGCACCTGCACCTGAAACCATAATCTGCCAGAAATGCCCTTCTCTCTTATTCCATATATGAAATGTTTATCTGAAAATGCCAGATAAAATATTTTCATTCAATGTCCATGTTGAGGTTAAATTCAGTTCTGTAACAAGAGCATGAATGAGAACCCTATGTAATGAGTGAATGAAGTACCTCTTCTCCCTCACAAATGGTGGTTCTGAGTGCAATGATTGTTGGTTGGCCACCCTATTCTACAATTGATTATAAACACAAATGAGAAGACATTATGCCAACAGAAACTAAATTCTTGTCAGTCTTCTTTGAAAAAGAAGAGGGGATGAACTATGCCTTGAAACAACCACACAACATCACAGATAAATATTAAATTCAAACATACTCCCCCTCCTTAGAAAGGCTTTTCATCTCTGCAAAGGATAGAATGCAGTACCTCATGCAAACTTCAACAATGACAAAGAGTGGCAACTTGCACCTTTAATCTGTGAGAATTTTCAATTTTAACCAGTCCTCTTAATTTATTAAATCTTACTCAATTGTTTATTTAATAGCAATTGTAACAAGGAATAAAATCAACCCTCTCACCTATTGACTTTGGGTCCTTTTGAAGCTTTCTTACCACTTGGATCGTTCTTTCTCAATCCCTCTCTCTCTCACACACACAAAATCTGCAAAACTGCTATTCATTTAGTGTGAGATAACTTCAGGTGAACTCTAATGAAGTAGTTAAAATTCTAATAAGCCTACCAAACCATGTTGGCATGCCATTTTACCAGCGCTTAGCATGGATACATATCTCATGGCATGTTCCTTACCAGAAAGTACATTTGCTGTCGATTATAAAGTATGGTTAAAATTTATAACAACTTTGTAAATTCATGAAATGCTTAGATTCTAATAGACAGGGGATTACATTAGTACCAGTAATAGAGAAAAATGGAAATACACTCTTGCGTGGGTTGCTATGAGTTACTCCCATGACTACCCACCAGGCACGCTCCCCACCACTTATAAAGTAAACAAGAAGTTCACTGCAAGGAGGAAGATATCATTTGATCCTGAGAATAACAAAACATGAAAGAGAAAAAAGAAAAATGAGAAGCTGGGTGAAGAAAGGAATAAAAATATGTGTCAACAGATTAATCAGCAGCAATGGCTTTAAATATTTTAAACCGCACCATTGCATACTGTATGAATTTGAAAAGTGCATCTCGAGACATAAATTCTGACCTCTGTCCAGTGCAATTTAATGAATGAGCGGATTCTTAACCTACCTCTGCACTTAATTTGCTAAAACCAATTGGCAACATATTTTGCACATTATCTGCACATCCCTAGGATGCACTAAACTTCAACCAGCAGGCATTTCCCCATTTTGGAAACTTCAGAAAACTCCTCGGATTTGGGGTCATTTCTGCAAATTTAAAAAATTAGAACATGTGTTTCCAGTGAAAAATACGTTTCACCAGTTTTTCCATAAGTAAGAAAGAAATTAAATTCAAAAGAACTTTACACATACACACACACATACATATACCCTTATACTTTCAATATTTTACAAGTTTCCCATATGTTTTCATTTCTTATACTCTTAAAAATGTTGTTTCACAATATCCATTTCCACGTCTTCCTTGTTTCCAATCTACTTAGGGAAACATTGTTAAGATAAGTTCACACCAGAGCCTAATAAAAGAATTTAGAAATGACAGATTTATACAGAAATTCTGTTACCAAAGAACTCCAGTTAATTTATTGTACTGCAAACAAGAACTAATAGCCTCAATTCCAATCCAAATTAACAACACACCATTTATCCCTTGAAATTTTTTCCCTTGCTCCATGTCCATGTTGCAGCGTTTTTTCTTAGGACTTTCTTAGGTCTTTGTGAGACTTCACAAGATATTCAAAGTGCTTGCTCCTTAACTTCCATAGAGAAACAATAAAACCAAAATCTTGATTTGGACAGGAAAATCAAGAGATCCTGTCTAGAGAGAAACAGTCAGATTTGTTCTTGAGAAAGGTAGCTTAGGCATCCATTGTCATTTGCTAGGATAGTTGCCAATTTATATAATTGAATCATATCAGCTGGAAGAACAGAATAATTGCTGTTATGTTCCACAGGAAAGCATTTTTGCATTTTGGCATTTTGGCATTTTGGTTAATGTATTCATAAAAGGAATAAAAAATTTCCAGTTGCTACTGCAAATTGCAGCATGCTTCAAACCACATAAATATTTACACACATACACGCACAAAATATATATTTGAAATGAAAAAGGATGAGATTAAAAATTCTCAAAAGCACTTGGCCATATTAATCTGCCTAATTCTCAAGGGGAAAGAATCAAATTGTTCACTTACCTTTTAGCGGTCAAAGCTTAGATTGCTATACTTGGTCAATGGTTTAAAGCTGCTGCCTAAAAACTAAGTTTTGTGAAGGTTCGCCACAAGGGAAGTGTACACTCTGTCATCAGGGTTAAGGCCTGCTTCTTTCATCTCATCATACAATCTAAATGCTTCTTCTGATCTTCCATCCTTGGACAAGCCAGATATCATTACTGTGTAAGTTACTATATTAAGAGCTAAACCCTTTCGATGCACTTCATTAAGCAAATTGAGGGCCTCTTCTATCTTCCCAAAAATGCATTCCCCATGCATAAGTGATGTGTATGTATAGATGTCTGCAACCATTCCCCTAGTTCCCATTTCGTCTTTTAGCCTGTAGGCTTCCTTCAACTTCCCTTTCTTGCTACACCCATTAATTAAAGCATTGTATGTAACAATATTGGGATTCTCTCCCTTCTTCTTCATTTCTTGAAAAAGTCTCTCTGCTTCCACCAGGTTCCCTTCTTTGCAATGTATGTCGATCAAAGTAGTATGACTGACATCATTAGGTACTACACCTTTCTCCACCATCGAAAACAACTGCTTCTTTGCCTCCTCATGCCTATTCAATTTACACAACCCAGTGGCAATGGTGTTATAAGTAAATATATCACTCTCAAATCCTTTCTTCGCCATTACATCCTGCACCTTTAAAGCTTCACCTATCATTCCTCTTCTGCAATACCCATTTATAAGCATGTTAAATATCACTGGATTCACATCAAACCCACGGCTTTGCATTTCATTTACAAACATCTCAGCTGCATCCATTTGCCCAGATTTGCAGGTGCCGTCAATCAAAGCCCCATAAGTGTGAGCATTTGCAACAAGGCCTCTCTCGGTCAGCTCATCGAACAATGCAAATGCTCTTTTCAAATTCCCCAGCTTAGACTGCCAACTAATGATCGAAGTATACACATGAATATCTGCTTCTATGCCTCTCTCAAGCATTTCCTCAAACAATTTCTCAGCTTGATCGATCTTGCCCAAACTGCCATACCATTCAATCAAAAGTGTACATGTAGCTACATTATAGGCAATTTTATCCATTTCCATTGACCTCAACATCTCATTAACACCTTCAAAATCCATACTTTTAATGTAAGCATTTATAAGTGTGTTATAAGTGATGACATTCGGTTTGATCCCTTTACCAGCCATCTCAATCATCAAATCCTTAGCCCTCTTAACTCTACCTTCCTTACACAATCCATTAACCACAATTGTCAAGGAATAAACAGTAACGCCCACCTTAAACTCAACCATTCTTTTAAAAAAACCCAAACACATCACCATTTTATCACATCTCTTCAATGCAAGCAAATGCACCATACAGGACCTATCATCAACCTTCAACCCATTATGCACCATATAATCAAAGACCTTGATACCCTCTTCAAACATATTGCTGTCTGCATAAACTCGAAACAACATATCACATAACTTTTCAACAAATTTTGGTTCATGAAATCTATTGTCAATCAATGAAACGATATCTGAGATTGGGCATTGAAGATTTTTATCAATTGCAAATGAAGTCAAAATATTCTTCATCACCGCAAATTTTCTAGCCTTAAAAAGTCTAGAAAGGAGGATCACATGGGCTTGAAGATCAGGTTTGTGACAAATAAGGGACCGGTTTCTTTGAAGAAAGTTGAAGAAAGCCAAGCAAGAATGAGTTGGGAGATTTGGGTTCAAGAGAACAAGGTTGGTTGTGTAAGAATCAAGATTCAAAAGCAGAGATGGTTTGGTTTCAAGGGGCTTCAGGCCAGATTTGATGAGGATTTTAGAGATTTTTCCTGCCATTTCCTGGCTCAATATTGAAGCGGGAATTACATTGAATGCATTCAAAAGTTTCTGACTTGCCATTTGACATGTGGAGACGAATACAGTTACAACCTTTTGGAAATAGAAGTGAAGGCAGTATAGATATGGTATTTGCAGGATTGAAGATAGCTAAATATGTACTCTTCACTCTTGTCGCACAACTTAAGTAATCAATCAAGTGAGTTTTAGACTTTAACCATGTATGCATAATCCAAAGCCCTTTCCAAAGAGTATTCCTGCAGAATAAAATTCAAATTAATGTGGGGACATCGTCATTCATAGATAACACTCCCTATCAAACAAAACAGACAATAGTCACTAACTTGAAAGTATAAATACTTCAGACCATGAACTTGGCATGTACACAGAAATCATAGAACTATAAGGAGCAAAATTTACCTCCATTACCAACTACATATAGCGCAAGTCAACTGGAGGCATAGATATATGAGTCGTAGCACCTGAATAAAACAATTACTATAAATCATAAAAGCTCAATAACACTTGAGTGGAGCTGAGTTAGGGAGAAGAATTCATTTCAAAGATGAAATATTTCAGAGGAGAGGCATAAAATGAAAGCAATACCACTTCAAGAAATCATAAGCGATCAGAAGATAAGCAAATTTATTTATCTTTTGTTTTTCAAAACGATGTTTAATTCAATCAAAGGTGAGCAAGAAAATGGTCCCAAAAAGAGCAATTGACTGTGAGAAAGAGAAACACAAGACGATGTCTTTGTATCAGACGAAAACCTGAGATTTCGACTCGAGCTGAAGGTCCAGAACAGCCGCGGCGTGGAGGAACAGTGGGGAAGAAGACAACGGCAGTTCAAATGCAATCCAGCTCCCTTGTCAGTATTTTTTTTTAATTATTATTATTAGAATAATTATTTTTGAACTTTCGTTTTTTTTTTTTTTATGACAAGACATATATAGTGTGTTATTATATTATATGGTAAAGATAATTAAATTAGATTTATTTTTTCAACTAAAAATTATTTATAAAATATATGTTTATCAAAATAAAATTATTTAAGCCATCAATTGTATGCTATTCAAATTTTAGTTTTACGAAATTTGCCAAAACTTATAAAATAAAGAGAAATAAACTCAAAATAAAAAGAATATATTTTTTATTTTTATTAATAAAGGAAGATTCAACAATTATTTCATTTCTTAAACACATACTTTATTTTTACTTAATAAAAATTATTTTCATTATCCAATAGTGATTATAAATAAAATAAAACTCTCTTTATTAAAAATAAAGTGATTATAGAATGTATTCTAACTAAATAATATTTTAAAAATGATAGTATATATTATATTTTTATATTTTTAACTTTTATATATGTTATTAACTAAAAAATAATTGATTACTAAAATTATTAAGACTTAAAAATGAATTAATTAAAATAAAATTATTTTAATTAAAATTAATTACTTTTTAAACTACTATTGCTACTAAATTTATGTGTAGATAAAAAATAAATTAATTAAAATAAATTTATTTTTATTTAAATTAATTATTTTTTAAACTACTACTACTTGAACTACTCATGAGAAACTTATTATTCCTTATTATTATTATTATTATTTATCAAAATTTAGATTAATTTTGTATATTATCACTTTATATATATATAATTTATATAATTGTTCATTTGTATTTAGCCTAAATTTGTGTATTCACTTTATTTTAAATTTAAATTTTAATAATTTTTAAGTTTATTTATAATAAATTAATATAAAATTTGGTTAAATTATATTAGAAATTCATTTATTTTTAGATGAATTTTTAATAAAATATATTTATGGAAGAATTTTTATTAATTTAATATTGTGATTTGTATATTATTTTTTAAAACTTATTAATAAATTGTATATTTTATTATGTTTATTTGGTATAAATTTAAAATTTAAATTATTATTTATTTGATCAAAACTATGTTTTAAATGTAATATTAAATTAATTCCTCAAAAAATGTAATATTAAATTAAAAATATAATATAATATCAAGAGCATTTTTTTGAAAAAGCATTTTTAATCTGATAAAAAATATAAATATAAAATTATAAATTCTTTGAAAATTTAACGGCTTTATCAGAATTTGATTCAATTCTAAATAATTACATAAATTTAAAAAAATTATGATTTTTAATTAAATTTTAGAATATTTTTATTTAAATCAAGCATACCAAATTTATATTTATAAAATTTTATTTATGTCAAAAACATTTTTAGTATTAATATCTTCAAAAAATAAGTCAACTTTAACCAGTAATTACATATCA
Source organism: Mallotus repandus (assembly GCA_949671775.1). Taxonomy (NCBI): domain Eukaryota; kingdom Viridiplantae; phylum Streptophyta; class Magnoliopsida; order Malpighiales; family Euphorbiaceae; genus Mallotus; species Mallotus repandus. Next base: position 3,046 of record CATIWM010121716.1, on the reverse strand, counting down.
GAATAGGTTCACATGTTATTACTTTTTATTTAAATATATCTTAAACTTGAAAAGAAAAAATCTGTTCACTTTCCAAATAGCTATTACTTTAAAATTTTAAATAAAAATATTTTATAAATTTAAATACTTTCTAAAACTCTTTAAAATTTTATTTGTTATAAATGATATTAATTATTTCAAAAGAAAAAGAGAAAACTTTAATTTTATATAATTTTTAAATTTCAATGATATTTATGGTTCGCAAATTCAACAACCACACATGCCCTCTACAACTCAGATTAGGAAACCAAAAACAATCAATGACGTATGTACTTGCTGACTATATAAAATCAAGATATTATAGAATCAAAATAGTATGAACTCTAGCATATATAATTAGAGACATGAGGGATGAATATGATCATAGTACAAGTTACTTAAAAATTTGGAGTTCAAGAGAAAAAGTATATGAAAATTTACGAGATAAACCAAATGAATCTTATGCACTTCTTTAAAAAGCTTTTATGTATATGTTGTAGATAATAAATCTAGGGTTTGTTGTTTAGCTAGAAATAAAATTGAACCACTCATGACTCTTGATGCATCAATAAATGAATGAAGTATTGTAGACCAATTCTTATTATGGATGACGCATTTCTAAAAGCAAAATATTGTGAGACATTGCTTTCAGCAATAACACAAGATTTTGTTGGTAACATCTTTTCACTAGCTTTTTTTTGTTGTTGACTCTAAAAATGGTGCATATTGGGAATGGTTCTTTAGAATATTAAGAGAAGCATTTGGTTATAGACAAGAAATGTGCGGAGTCTCTGATAGACATGAAAGCAATGAAAAAGTAATAAAAATTATATACCTTGAAGCTACATATAGTATTTGCAGATACCACTTGTTAAACAACCTCAAGAGCAACTTAAAAAACTAAAAAATGTTTAAAGTTTTCTTTTTTCAAGCAACAAAAGCATACGCCATTGAAGAATTTGAGTATAACATGAATAAGTTAGACAAAACTGATGTAAGGATTAAATAATATCTATAGAGCATTTAGTACAATGATGGGCTAGAGCTTTCTCAATCAATAATAGATGCTTAATAATAATGTCAAATGCAGTAGGGGAGCTACCAAGTACAATATTGTTGGATAATAATAATAGTTGAATCGATGAATGCAGGTAATAAAGTAGCAAGGAAGCTACCAATTACAATATTATTTGAGTACTTGCATTCTTTAACACAAGACTGGACCTATAAAAATAGAAACAATGCAAAATCAACCTTCAATAAGCTTGCAAAAAAAATCAAAAGATATGTTGAATGAAAATTTCATTCATAAACTAAGGTTACAAGTAACATTTAAAATATAAAAACAACATCATCATTATAACAGTTATTATTCCTCCTACTCTAGTTATTACTATTAGTATTATTATTGTTGTTGTCTTTGATATCTATTGATATTGTTGTTACAGATAGTGTTATTGTTGTAGTTAATATTGTTGTTTTTCCTTGTATTGGTGTAGTTATTATTGTTGTTGTTACTGGTATTGTTGTAGTTATTATTGTAATAGTTATTGTTGGTATTGGCATAGTTGTTGCTATTACCATTGATTGTTAATGTTGATGTTGTACTTATTCTTTCTAGTATATTACAATTGTTGTTGTTGTTATTTTTATAGTTGTTGTTTATGTTCTTCTAACACTTATTATTTTAGATATTATCATTATTGTTGTTCTAATGATGATTATTTTTTAATCATTAAAAATAAATAATTAGAAAAAATTTTATTTGCAAACAGGCCAAACCTTCAACTTAGGACCTATTCACAGTTAATGACATTCAAACAACATTCATTGTCAACATGAAAGGAAGAACCTGCTTTTGTAATAGATTTTAAACCGATTAGCTACCATGTTCACATGCTTTTGCAATATTGAAGCAAATGTAGCAAAATCCTTATATATATTGTTCAAATTACTATATAAAGCAAACATTTTTGGCAACAGACCAAGAAATAATATATCTAATTAGCAACAAAACAATATGGAATATACCAATTAAAGAGCAACAAATACAAGTCCATCCTATGCAAAGCAAGAATTAAACATGAAAACTAAAGAAAAATAATAATCAAAGCATCTTGGAAAAGTAAAATCCAAAACAAGTGTGGGAGATGTCAATAACTTAAATACAACAAAAGATGTGCAGAAATAAACCAAAAAGGAACTGATAAATAGCTCTTTATTTACCAAAGCAAATATATATATATATATATACATATTCATTAACTAAATTTCATAGATTCAAATAAATTCATTCAATTTCTTTAGTAAAAAATTATTTATTTCACTTTTAAGAATGTTAACTAACTAATTTACTCACATATTGATACTATTTGAACAATTAGTTAGTTGTTATTGTGGTTAATGTTGTTATTGTTGATCATATTGGTGTAGTTATTATTGTGATAGTTGTTGTTCGAATCGGTATAATTGTTGTTTTTACCATTAGTTGCTCATCTTATTGTTATACAGGTTCTTTATAGTATATTACAATTTTTTTTATTGTTTCTCTATTCAAACAAAATAAGTTACACATTCATTTACTACCAGAAGTCACCTTCTTAACATCACTAACACACCTCAATATGGTAATTACAATAAACTCATCCAAATAAAACTTCAAAAAAGAACCATCAATACAAAACCACATCTCATCTCATGTTGGCTAACTAACCTCCCTGAGTAGCAAAGAGTGAACAACTTGAAGCTGAAATTTAAACTCATGCATATCCAAAAAGTAACCAAAACAACTCTTTTTGAACAACTTAAGCTAAGCCATCGAGAGCTTCTCTTTCACCTTACCAAATGACATTACCACCCATATTACTGTTAAGTTTAAAATTAAAATGTTCCTTAGGTTTGATGAAATATTCCTAATTCTGAAACAAAATTTAAAAAAAATTAAATCAACAACATCAAATAAAAACAATAAAACAAACACAAAAACCAAAATAAGCAAAAATAAATGAACAATAACAAAAAACAACCA
>CATIWM010121709.1:0-14305 GCA_949671775.1 Mallotus repandus | reverse complement strand
ATGTTAAATGAGAGTTTTATTTGATGAGTTGAAAATGGATTTCTTTTATGTTTTAATTATTTAAAATAATTTGCTTGTAATAGCTTAATTAAATTCTATGATATATTAGTAGATTTGATAATTAAATTGTTTATATGTGTGTTATTATGTTGGTTTTCAATTCGGCATAAAGTGTAGTTCGGGAGCTTAACTCGAGTTGTTGAGTTGTGAGATTTTAGAAGTGTTGTTTTATGTAGGAATGACTCTACTTTTAGTCGAGAGATGTCTGTTTTACAGATGAGATTCTGCCAAATTTTTGGTAGATTTCTCATAAAATGTGACATCGATATGTGTTAATTTTTGAGTTTAATTAGAATTGTGTCTTAGATTGAGTCTTTTCTTTAGAAATCTAGAATGTATAACATTATGATTTTAATTCATTTATTTCTTTTACATTATTCCATAGCCACACCAGGAGCTAGGTCTCCAGGACAGAGTTAGTCGAGTCATCACTGAGGAGCGCATTCCACCTATGAATTATTATTATGTGTATGCATGTCATATAGAAATCGTTACTCAGCATCAATATTTTTATGTTGATATGTTGTGTTGCATTAAACCTTTAATTGCTTACGAGTTAATTATATAAAATGTTTGTTGAATATATGAATTTAAATATATTTATGAATAATTTCGCAAAGCATGTTCATTTATTTATTTTAAAGAATTTTGAAAATTTTGGCATGAATATTACTGTGGATTTTATTGGTTTATAATATTTTATAATCCATACAAGATAACTATTTTATGATTATTGGAAAAGTCATTTTAGCCATGTGGTATTTTATATTATGAGACAAAAATGTTTTGGAAGAATTGGTACGTGCTACCTAGGGGGTGTTACTGGGACCACGTGCACACTGGTTAAGATCTTGAATTTGAGAAATATGTGTATTGGCTTGGTGGAGCTTGTACTCTCGGGCAATGATATGTGAAATTGGCTCAGTGGAGCTTGTATTCTCGGGTAATGGCTAACTCAGTAGAGCTTGTTCTCTCGGGTTAGAGTTGAGATGTAACTCGATTAAGCTTGTTCTCTCGGGACATCGATAATGGATTAAGAGATTGACTGTGACTGTAAGTCAGTTGAACTTGTTCTCTCGGGACATCGATAATGGATTAAGAGATTGACTATGACTGTAACTCGGTTGAGCTTGACCTCTCGGGACGACAATCATTTAGAATTAAGAAAGCCAGAAGGCTAGTAGAAATTGAGGTTTAGGGTTCTACCATGCTTTCCATTGAATATTTTATATTGTATGAATTTGCTGAGTGGTTTTTGTATTAAAGACATTTCTGGTTTCGGAAAGGCATTTTTATAAGAAAATAGTTTGGTAAAATAAAGGATTTTTTAATAACTATTTATTTAAAGATTTTAAAGATTTTAAAATAACTATTTAAAAACTAACATGCATTGTATAATAATAATTCACTCAGTGATGTATGATTTCCCTCAATTATTTTTTAGGATTCCTCTCTACAGACCTCCCATATCCATCCTATTCGTCAGACCCATTCTTCACCGGCTGACTTATATAAAATTTTAATCTGACTTTCTTTTATATTCTTAGATGCTGCATTAGTAGTATGTTCTTGTGTAGTAGTGTTATGACAACTTTAATAGACGTTATGTATCTGGGTTGTATGTTTTATTATTTTATTATTTTATTTATGAATGATAAGAAAAGTTTTGAATTATGAGATAAATTTATGATTATGTTGTTTGGAAGTTGTGTTTTAGGCTTGCTACGAGTTCCAGATTCATGTGAATTCTCATTCCCTAGCACCAGTCATGACTATCAGGTTTGGGTCGTGACACAAGCATCAAAGTTATGGGAAAATTGATTATATTCCTACCCTATGCATAAATAAAACAAAACACATCAAATGCAAAATAAAAAAATGAATTTCCAATAACTCAAGATGCTGCCTATGCAAAATGCACCAAAATGTACCATTCACACTTAAATTTCACATTGCTCTCATTGTGACACATAAAATAAATAAACAATAAAAACAAAATTAAAGAAATAAACAAACAAAGAAAGTGAAAAGCTCCCCTAAAATTGTGATTTTGGTGAAGAATGAGGTGTTGGCGGAGGCACTTCAACAAATTTATATTTGAATTAGCACTTCAATTCACCACTATACTTGCAAGAAATCCAAAACACCAATTTATTAAATTTTTATTCATGCTTAAACAACGTAAATTCAAAAGAAAAAAAATTAGCAATGAACAAAATAAAATAAAATGAAGGAAGCAAATATAAAGTAATGAGCAAAATAAAATAAAATGCTAAATTTTTTTAAATTTTTTTATATTTATATTTTTTATATTAAAACAGCTGCAATTCACGAGACAAAGATTAGTAATGAAAAAAATGAGGAAATAAAAGATTAATAATGAACAAAATAAAAATGACGAAAGAAAATAATAAGCAACATAAAATGCTAATTTTTAGGTCTTGAGCATGACCAAAACCAGAATTTTTCATTGAGGTTGATGAAGGAAGAGAGCCTGCTTCTCTTTGGGCATTAGTCCTCTTCGATACATCATGCACCTTTGACCATTCACTTGAAAACACTCTCCTTTTGAATTCATGAGTTTGAGTGCACCGTGAGACAAAACTTGTTGCACTTTGAATGGACCACTCCACCTCGATCTTAATTTTCCCATAAACAACTTCAGTCTAGAATTGAATAAAAGAACAAAGTCACCAACTTTGAATTCCTTCTTGAGAATATGAGCATCATGCAACTGTTTTGTTTTCTCCTTAAAGAGCTTGGCATTTTCATATGCTTGAAATCGAAGCCCACCCCAACTCATTGAGCTGTAACAAATGTTTTTCATCGACGGCTTTCATGTCAAAGTTCAGTGCTTTAATGGCCCAATAAGCTCGATGTTCAAGCTCCACCGGCAAATGACAAGCTTTCTCAAAAACTAATCGGTAAGGAGACATACCAATAGGAGTTTTATATGTTGTATGATATGCACACAGAACATCATCCAACTTAGACACCCAATCTTTCCTTGAAGAATCTACTATTTTCTCCAAAATCTTCTTTATCTCCCTATTAGTTACCTCAACTTAACCGCTAGTTTGAGGGTGATATGGGTTAGCAACTCTGTGGTGAACTCCATATCTCTTGAGCAAAAACCCAAACTGCTTATTGCAAAAGCGTGAGCCTCCATCACTAATCATAACTCAAGGTACTCTAAATATGGTAAACAATTTCTTAAAAAATCTTATCACCACTTTAGCATCATTTGTAGGTGAAGGAATAGCTTCCACCCATTTAGACACATAGTCTACCCTAACCAAGATATATTGGTTCCCAAAAGATGATGGAAAGGGACCCATAAAATCCAATCTCCAAATGTCAAAAATCTCCGCTTATTAAATTGATGTGAATGGCATTTCATTCTTCTTAGAGATATTCCTATGTCCTTGACATCTATCACAATTTTCAACATACTCCTTGGTATCTTTAAATAGAGTAGGCCAGAAAAACACACTTTCCAATGCCTTTGCAATAGTTTTTATTGCTTCAAAATGCCCACTATATGTAGAATCATGACAATGATATAAAACTTCCAACATTTCAATTTCAAGAACACACCTCCTAATCAGCCCATCTCCATAAATCTTATAGAGGAACGGATCCTCCCACAGATAATGCTTCACCTCATAAAGGAAACATTTCCTTTGTTGATAAGAAAATTCTTGCGGTAACACTCCATATGCTAAGTAGTTAGCAATGTCGGCAAACCATGGAGCACTAAAATGTTAAATCGCTATCAACAAAGCATCAGGAAATTCATCGTTGATATCCTCTTCTTGCCTCACTTGTTCATAACCCTCTAACTTGGACAAATGGTCAACTACAACATTCTCAAAACCTTTTTTGTCCTTGATCTTCAAGTCAAACTCTTATAAAAGCAACACCTAATGAATAAGACATGGTTTTGCATCCTTCTTGGCTAAGAGATATTTTATTGCTGCATGATCATTAAAAATAATAACCTTTGACCCAAGTAAGTATGACCTGAATTTATCAACGACGAAAACCACTGCCAGCATCTCTTTCTCAGTTGTAGTATAGTTCAATTGAGCCTCAGCAAGAGTTCTACTTGTGTAGTAGATAACATAAAGCTTGTTGTCTTTCCTCTGACTAAGCACTGCTCCCATAGTGTGGTCACTTTCATTGCACATGATCTTAAAAGGAAGTGCCTAATCCGGAGGTGAAATGATTGGGGCTGAAACTAAAGCTTCCTTCAAGCTATTAAAAGAATTTAAACAATCATCATTGAATATAAAATGAGCATCTTTAACTAATAATTGGCTTAAAGGCTTAGTAATTAAAGAAATTTTTTTAATGAAATGCCTATAAAAACTCGCATGTCCTAGAAATCCTCAAACTCCTTTGACTATTGTCGGAGGTGGTAGCTTCTCAATAATTTCTATTTTAGCTCGATCTACCTTGATCCCTGCACTTGAAATCTTATGACCAAGGACTATCCCTTCCTCAACCATAAAATGACACTTTTTCCAGTTAAGAATAAGCTTAGCCTCTTTACATCTTTTTAAGACCCTGTCAAGGTTAAACAAACATAATTCAAAAGAATTACCAAAAATAGAGAAATCATCCATAAATACCTCCATGATGTTCTCAATGAGATAAAAAAAATTTATTTTCATACATCTTTAAAAAGTAGCTGGTGCATTGCACAGTCCGAAAGGCATGCGTCAGTAAGCAAAATTCCCATATTGGCATGTAAATGTTGTTTTCTCCTAGTCCTTTGGAAAAATAAAAATTTGGTTATAACCTGAATAACCATCCAAAAAATGGTAGTATGCGTGCCTTGCTATCCTCTCCAACATTTAGTCAATGAACGGGAGAGGAAAATGGTCATTCCTTATGGCTGAGTTCAATTTTTGATAATCAATACATAGTCTCCACCCATTAGCCATTCTCTTTGAAATCAGCTCACTTGTTTCATTTTCCACGACAGTTATTCCACTCTTCTTTGGTACACACTGCATTGGGCTTACCTACTCACTATCAGAAATTGGGTAGATGATGCATGCATCCAATAACTTAACAATCTCCTTCTTGACTACCTCCTTCATATTTGGATTCAATCGCCTTTGTCTCTTTATGACAGGTTTACTCCCCTCTTCCATGTGGATTCTGCGTAGATAATAATTGAATGACTAATCCCCTTAATGTATGAAATCTACTACCTAATTGATTTCACCCCATTTCTTATGATTTCACATACCCTTTTCTCCTATTCATTAGAAAATTTATTAGAAATTATAATGAGTAAAGTGTTTCCCTCCTCTAAAAAGGTGTATCTTAAATGGGTAAGCAACGGTTTAAGCTCTAATTTTGGTGGTTTAACAACAGATGGAGGAGTAGGGTTGTCACTACGCACTAAAATTTCAAGTTTAACAAAAGTGACTTCTTGTAAGGGTTCATTGTCTACTTCATATTCTAAACTTTTGTTAAGAATTTCTTTGTTCAAATTAATTCCCCTCACAGACTCATCTACAACTTCCACTCTCATGCAAAATTCCTCCTCTATTAGGTACTTCATCAACCTAGGCATCACAAATTCTATAATTTCATCACCAACCCTAAGAGTGATTTTTCCCTCATAAACATCTATGATGGCTCTCCTAGTATTTAAAATGGTCTCCCAATAATTAAAGGACACTTACTAACCTCTTCAAAATCCACAGGAAAGATAAATTTATCTACCTTAACCAAAACATCTTCAATGATCCCATGTGGTTTCTTTGTAGAATGATCCGCAAGTTGTAAAGTCATGTTTGTAGGGGTCAACTCGCCAAGCTGTAATTTCCTGAAAAGAGAAAATGGCATAAGGTTAATACTTGCACCCAAATCATATAAACATCTAGGAAATTCTTGAGCACCAACTACACAAGGAAGAGTAAAACTCCTCGGGTCTTTTAATTTAGTTGGTATTTTGTGAATGATGATAGAGCTATAAGTTTTTATTAATTCCATAGTCTGGTTATCATCCCATCTCCTCTTTTTGTTGGTAATATCCTTAAGATACTTGGTGTATATTGGAATTTCTACAAGAGCTTCAGCAAAAGGAATATTAAGTTTAAGCTTTTTAAAAGTATTTAAAAACTTATGAAACCTCTTTTGATTGGGTTTCTTCAATCTCTGTGGAAAATGCATCCTTATCTCAGAGTTCTATGAATTAGGCACAAGGGGTTGCTCCTTCTTATCACTATCTTTTATTGGTTGCTCCTTGCCTTCCTTAGAATTATCATTCTAAATTTCATTGCTTTATGTTTCCACAACTTCTTTCTTGAGCTCATCTCCTAATCTTATCTCTTTGCCACTTCTCAATGTAATGGCTTTCAGTTACTCCCTTGGATTTTTTTCAGTGTTCCTTGGAAGGTTCCCTTTATTTCTTTGTGCTACTGCATTAGCAAGCTTTCCTAATTGCACCTCAATATTGTGAATTGAAGAAGCATTATTTTTAACTATCTGATCAAACTTGGCCACTACTCACTTCTGAATTTCATCTTGATGGATCATCTTGTTGGATATAACATCCAAAAATTTATTCAATTTATTATCCATTGAGGCCATACGATCTTGATGAGGTTGTTAAAAACCCGGAGGTACTTGCCTTGCCATATTTTTCTGAAAGCCTTAAGGAACCAAATTGTTGTTATTATTCCAAGAAAATTTTGGGTGACTCCTCCATCCTGGATTGTAAGTGTTCGAGAATGAATAATTACCCTGTTTTCCTTGAAATTAGTTCCCAACAAAGTTGACTTGCTCTAGGCTTGCATCTCCACATACACCATTGTTAACACCTCCACATTCTCCAATTGAGTGCCTTACCATATTACAATTTTCACATGATAGTTGTGAAGTTGTTGCACCCATTGCATTTCTTTGGTTGAGATCCCCCAATTGCTTTTAAAGTGCAGCAATTTGGGCTTGAAGAGAAGTCACTACATCTACCCCAATTTTACCTCCTTGTCTTGGTGGGTTTTGACACTCTAATGGCCAAAGACAATTATTATTTGTCGTCTCCTCCAAAAGTGAAAATGCAGCCTCAACTATTTCTCACATCAAAGAACCTCTAGCTGCTGAATCAATGGTGTCTCTAGTGGATCAAGTAACAACATTATAGAAAGTTCTGATGAGCACATCCCTTGGCAGACCATGATGAGGACAACTTTTTAGCAACTCTTTAAATCTTTCCCATGCATCACTTAAGGATTCCATCTCAAATTGTTAAAAGGTGGTGATATCCTTAATAATCTTTATTGTCTTTAAAGGTGGGAAATATTTTGCTAGAAAAGCTTTTGCCAATAGATCCCATGTGGTGATAGAGCCAGGTGGTTGTGAGTTCAACCATGCCTTAGCTCTATCCTTCAATGTGAATGGAAAGAGTCTTAAGCGAATTGCATCATTTAACACCCCATTATATTTGAAAGTATCATAGATTTCTAAGAAATTAGTGATGTGAGCATTAAAGTCTTCATTTGCCAAGCTATAAAACTGAACACTTGACTGGATTATTTGAAGTAAGGCCGACTTAATTTCAAAATTATTGGCATTGATTGTTGGCCTTGCAATACTTTGTCATAGACCATCTAGACCTGGCATGGCAAAATCCAAGAGTGTTCTTTCTTCTTTTCGTTGTTCTACCATGGTACTCGATTCCTCTTGAGGATACCTCCTATTCTCTCTTTCAAAACATGTAAGTTCTGGGATAAAAATGAGAGGGTATGTTCCTGTTCTTCGAGTATTATGCATACATCAAAATAATTCCTGCAATAATTAAAAAAATGTGAATATCCAAAATTAAAAAAAATAACTTAAATCAAGAAAAACAGAACCAATTATGTTGTTAAACTTAGTCAATTCCTGGCAACGACGCCAAAAACTTATTTGATTCTTGCAAGCATACGAGTTCGTCAAGTAATATGGAAGAAATAAAAGTCGATCCCACAAGGATTGAATGCCTATCCAACTATTAATTCTATTTTTAACTTGTTTAAGAATCAAATATCAAGTGAATTATAATTAATAATTTTAATAGCCAAAATGAAACTAAAAAAAAATCAATTAATTTAAATTTTAACAAGCGATAATGAGAATGATGCTAAGGATTGTATCACTATATTCTAATTAAGCCAATCACAAGAAATTAATCTTCCTTTCTATTGCAATTCTTGGGGTTTCAATGATAATAATTAATCTTTTTCAAATAAAAATTACTTAATTTACTTCTATTAATTGAAAAGGTTTTAACTAATTCTCATTAAATTAAAAACCTAATCAAGTTGAGTAAATAAATCATGAAGCACATCCAATTGAAATTAAAATAATTTAAGCTATCTTTAGACTTAAATCAATTAATTAAGCATTCATACTCCTTTTAAGATTGATATTCTCAATAATTAACCTTAATTAAGAATTAACTATGAATGGCCAAATCATAAGCAATTAAGCTTAATGAATATTTAATGCAATTAAAAGAAAAACTAATGACTAAATCAACTTAAATTAAAATAAGTTCAACAATCCTCAACATAAATAAATTTAGCTAAACATAATATTTATCATGCTTTCAAATTCAAAAATAAAATACATTAAGAACAACATTAAAGAAGAGAGAAAGAAAAACTCTTTTTAATGTAGCTCTTTTCCAGCAATTCTTCTTGCCTTGTCCCTTCTCTATTCTCTACTTCTTCCTTTTCTTTATTTTTTTTCATGTTGCATAAACCATGCACACATAACTAACTCTTCTTTTATTGCATGCATAAATAGCACTATACTACACATATAAATAAATCACTCACTCTTTATTTTCTTAATTGAACCCTCGAAGCCCATGCAATGTCCTCTATTTATAGTAAAAGTTGGTCACTTGCTTCTGATTTTTGGCAAGTAGGTTGATCACCTACTTTTGACATTTGGCCACTTGCTTTTGAATTTTCCAAGCAATTTGGTCACCTACTTTTGACATTTGCAGAGAAATGAATACACTTTGCAACTTTTCCAATCGTTTATGACTTAGTTGCTCGCATAATGCACCATCCATGTGCAACCAAAATTTGTGCGTTGCTCCACCACCGTAATCATGTTTATCCACCATTATCATCTGAAAAGTTTAATTCAATATTTCACATAAAATTCATTATTTTAAAAGAAAGTCAATCACATTACTAAGTCTTATATAAATAACTATATTCTAATAAAAACTATAAAAATAAACTCCAATAACATGCATAAACTAACCTAAAAAAACTACTACACTTAACATGTAATCAACAAACCTCATCTTCTACAAAATTAAATGATTTTCAAGAAAATCAACATATAATAAAATTTTAAAAAGCATATAACTTTATCTTCGGGAGATTGTTTGAATTTTTGTGCCGTCAACCTCTGGTTACAACCCGAGAGGTCATCTTCTTGAAATCTATACCGTCAGCCTCGAGGTACAACCCGAGAGGTTATCTTCTTAAATTCCATGCAATTAGCCTCGGTGTACAACCCGAGAGGTTATCTTATGAATTATGTACCATCAACCTTGGGGTATAACCCGAGAGGTCATCTTATGAGTTTTGTATCATCGGCCTTAGGTAAGACTCGAGAGGTCATCTTCTTCAAAATTCATGCCGTCAACCTCGGGGTATAACCTGAGAGGTTACTACCTAAAAATTTGCATTGTCTACCTTGAAGTACAATTTAAAAGGTCAAATCTTAAAATACATGTTTTTAACCTCGGGGCACAACTTGAGAGGTCAATTTCTTTGAAATTTGCACCGTCATCATCCTCGAGATACAACCTGAGAGGTGAAATACTAATTTTTCCATCAACATACATCTTCTACACCATAGACCTTGGAGTATAATTTGAGAGGTGAAATTGTGAAATGAAAATCTAGTCACACGAGATAAATGCCTTATAGCCACTTCCAGCTTCAATCGAGGTGAGTTGAAAAATGCCATATAGCCTTTAGGGTGTCAAGCAGGTTCAACTAAATAAGGGTCGTATAGCTTCTGGAGTGTCAAGTAAAACTAATCAAATAAAATGTGCCATATATAGCCTCCGAGGCATCAGGCGAGATCAAATAATACAAGTCACATAGCCTCATGGGCGTTACATGAAATCAAATAAAACAAGCTATATACCTTCACGGGTGTCAGGCAAAGTCAAATAAAATAAGCCATGTAGCCTCACAGGCATCAAGTGAAATACCATAGTAGGATTGAGTCCAATGCACTGGAGCTAGCTCATTTTTTGAGAAAGCACATTCACAAAAGATTCAAAATTGATGTATGCATGGTCGTGATTTTTGAAAGCTTTTAAAGCTTTTAAAGATTCAACTAATTTTATTTTATATTCCCTCTTTTATCTAGGTCACTCCCTTTTTGGGGTTTTTGAACCTAGCTGAGTCTTTTATTTTTCTCTTTTATTTTCCCTCTTTTGCCTAGGTCGCTTCCCTTCTGGGGTTTTCGAACCTCGCTGGGTCTTTTATTTTTCCTCTTTTGCCTAGGTTGCCCCCCTTTTGGGGGTTTTCAAACCTAGCTGGGTCTTTTTATTTTTCTCTTTTATTTTCCTTTTTTTGCCTAGGTCGCCCCCTTTTTGGGAGTTTTCAACCTAGCTGGGTGGTTGCAAATTTGTGCTGATGATTGGTCATTTTTTTGTCATGCTCAATGTCCATGTTGCCACTTTAGCGGTTGGTCACTCAATGCTCTTGCTGCACGTTGTTGATTACTGCAAAATTAATGATGATTTAACACTTGTAAAAAGTCCATGTATGCCACTTCACGTGCTAACATTATGTCGGTCATGTTTGTCTTACATGATTACTCCTTTATTATAATTAGACATGCCACATTATGCTTGTTATTGATAAGCCTTTTGCGGGTTTTCTGACCAACTATTTTTTAGCTCACATTCAATGGGAATTTTAAGATTGGAATTTTGAGTTTGGCATCATTATGATTCTTAAGGACTTTCAAAGGGTTGTAAAGGATCGACTTTTCTAAATGTTGGTGGCATAACAAAGATTTTTCTTTCTTTCTATTTTTCCCTTTTTTGTTTCCCTTTTGTTTTTCTTTTTATCTCTCATTTCTTTCCTTTTTTCCTTCTCTTTCTTGACGAACATGGTGAATTCATTTCAAGAAAAGCTAAGGTTGAAAGTGCTTGAAGAAAAATTGAAAGTCAATTATGACATTTAACCCTCTTATTTGATGTGGATTTTTTTTATTGAATCTCTCTCTCATTCAAGCATAACATGGTGTGCGTAATCATACCAAATTCATAATCATGTAAATCAGATAATCAAACATCTCTTAGCACTAAAAAAAACATTATAGCAAAATATTGTTCTAAATTATTTCAACATTCAAAGATAATAATCATTCATTGGTGCTCAAATTCAAGTCAGTTTCAATTTGTACTTTGAAGCAGTACAACTTTAGAAGTCTCTTATGCCCATGTCCTTCAATTTGTTTGCCATAAATGGAATATAGGCTTCTATGGCTATCAATATCTTGTCTAATTCCATAGGTATATGCTTCATTAAGGCCAACTTTTCTCTCCACCTAGTCAGAAAGCTTATGAAGGACTCAACAGGTCATTGCTTCGTGTACTATAACTCCTGAAGAGAAACTTCAAATTGAGAATTTAGCCCATATTGTTTGATGAAGGTTGAACATAGCCCCTTCCAATCTTGCTGAACATGTGCATCCAAAGTGTAATACCACTCGATAACAGCTCCTTCTAAGCATAATGGAAAATTTTTGACAATCTGAGCTTTAGACAATCTAGTGGCATTCATATAGGTGACATACTGCTTCAGGTGCAAGTGAGGATCATTGGTGCCAAAGTATTTCTTCATATTCGAGAATTTTATTTTAGGGGCAATGATTCTTCCTCCTTCAAATCCAAATCCAAGTCAACAAAGTTAGGATTGAGCCCATACATTTTCATTGTAGTCTGCAATTGATCCATTTGTCTTTTCATGTCTTTCATCCATTCTGGTTCAGTTGGATTTGCTAGTGCTTTTTCCTTTAGTGGCTCTCTAAGAACGACTTTGGTTTTAGTTAGATTTACTAGTGCTTTTTCCTGTAGTGGCTCACTAAGAATGATTCTAGTTTCACAGTCTTGTTCACCAAAGGGCATCTTCCTTGCCATCTTAGCAACCGTGTCTCTAATCATCTGTCTTGTCTCATCCTTCATCTCCTTCAAAAGTTCTTGCTTGAAAGATTCAAAATCAAAGTGGGAGTGTCCTGATATTCTGCTCTCTTGTGAAGTGGTCTCAATTGTTTAATTGGATTCTTGATATTGACAGGCCAAGTTACCTTTGATATGCTTCCAAACAAGGAGAGGCTTATGGCTAAGAAAGATGCATTTTTAAAAGAAATTATAATGTCTATCATGTATGAGTGGAATGCAAAATTATTTATTTATTTACAAACACAAGTAGATCATATAGCAAAGCTTTCCAATCTTATTTCTCCCATACACGTGTTCAATGTCGAGTCTCTTATCCTAGGATTTTGGTATGGGTTTTGATTAACAATAGGGGATAACAAAATCATCATACAAAAGAAATCTCTCTAGGTGATATCAGCAAACAAGTAGCAAATCTTATGAATAAAACCAAAGTCCAATATAATGGCTCATAATAGGAAGGTAAGAATCATCTCTAATATGGTCCATCATTGGTGGGGTTAGGCTTTATAAATAAGACTACTATATGGTATCAAACACATGAATTTGGAAAAAACCTGAGGGAAGTTGCTAAGTCGCTACATGAGCTAACTCTTGGCTAATAGGCTTTGGCTCCCATGACTATATACCTCCATTATGTCTCCTCACTCAAGGGTCCATGCGACGTGGATAAATACATGCCATGAGTGACAATAGCAGCTATATACCCCACCACCAAGTTTGAGTAAAACTTGGTAACAAAGCAACAACTATTGTCGGGTTATTTAGGACTAAGTGCACATTGTGTGAAAATATTGTGAATATAAAAGAAATAATAAAATAATCAAAGATGATAAAACACAAAACACTATATATATATATATGTTTCTCTGTTCCCTAGTGGAGTTGCCACTGTAGGCAGCAAGGTTCAGCGCGCGCCCAAATGTTTAGTGACCACGACACTTTGTGGGTGAGGCACAGTAGGAAGTACAAAATGGGCTTTAAGCCCAAGTTGGAGAAAGGAATGGCCACTCGGATGAGACCCGAGACACACTGTACAACAACTGGATTCCACGGAGGGCTCCAACAGTCGTCCTTAGAGATTGGGTTCGAAAACTGGGTATGAGCTTTTAGAATACCCACCCAACCTTGCGGTTGGCCCCATTTGTGTTTTATGTCTTATTACCTTTAATTATTTAATTATTTCCTTATTTACATGCAAATTGCAATTGCCTCCAAACAATTTCCAAATTTTACAATTAAATCCAAGTTTGCATTAAATTCCAATTGCATGCAAATTAAGTGTGGTTCACAACATTTATCACAAATAATACAAAATATTCATAAACATAAAGATAAATAAATAAAATAAACGTGCACACAAAGAAATTGGGGGGGGGGGGGGGGGTGGATAAATGATTACAACCCTTTAGCATGCAAGATAAATATAAAATAATAAAAATAAATAATAATAAAAGATCTCCTATGCTAAAGTTGTTTTCTTGGTGATTTAATTGTCATTCAAATTAATTCTTGAAAATTAAAGTTAATTAGCCCCACACAAATGAAACCTACAAAAGAAAACCACCAAGTTAAAAGGGATGAAATGAACAATTAAAATTAAATAATTGCACTTACCTTAATCATAAAATTATAATTAATAATAAATCAAGGCAACAAAATAAATAAAACTAATAATCATAGTCAACAAATAAAAGATAATACTAATCAATGAAAATTTCATTAAAACACACAAAAGTCAACTAAAATAATCAAATTGATTTATTGGAATAAATTATTGGATAAATAAGCATTAATCCCAGTAATACAATAAAATATAATTAAATATTATAAAATAAAAATATAAGATAAAAAATAATAATACAATGACTGTAAATAATAAGAAATAAAAATAGGAATTAGAAATACCAAATAAACTAAGTAAATGGGCTCAATAGTAAATGGGTTTGACTAAAATAATAAAAAAAATGATAATAAGCGCAGCCATGCAAAAC
This sequence comes from Mallotus repandus, assembly GCA_949671775.1. NCBI lineage: Eukaryota > Viridiplantae > Streptophyta > Magnoliopsida > Malpighiales > Euphorbiaceae > Mallotus > Mallotus repandus. The sequence goes on along the minus strand of CATIWM010121709.1, from coordinate 19 downwards.
CATACAACGAACAAAAGTG
>CATIWM010121693.1:0-15791 GCA_949671775.1 Mallotus repandus | reverse complement strand
TTTATTATAAATATCATTTTTATTTTTATTTTACCACGTATCTTTGAGTACTAACCAACATTTATAATAGATGTTATTTTAATTTTCTTGTCATGAAATTTAATTTAATTATTTAATTTTATTAACAATTTAATAAAATATTAAATTAAATAATTAACAATTATTTAATTTTATTAACAATTTAATAAAAAAATATATATATATAAAATAAATTTTTATTATTAATAATATTATATAATTATTTAATATAAAATTTTAAATGATTAAATATTAAATTATTAATGAATAAATATTAATTAAACTATTATTAAATTAATAAATCATCAAAGAGGCCAAAGTGGCCCAATTACCATTTTTGTTTTCTTTTTAATGTTATGTTGGCTCCCACGAATACTAATACTATTTCCTTTCTTTTCCATTTTACAATCTTTGTAAGCTCTCTTTTTTTGCAGCTATTCTTAACTTCCCCCCTTTTCTTCTTCATTCTACCGCTAAATCAACTCTTTAATTGCATTACCCACAAATCCTATTTTTTTTTGTTTTCACTTTTGTCTCTTTTAAGAATTACTCTATAAAAAGCTTTGCTTGAGAGTTAGTTCTCTAGATTTTTATTTTTCATTTTTGAATTCAAGTTCCGGTTTTTTTAACTTCTCAAGATTTCCGGATTTTTTTCCAAATCGGTAAGTTTCTTTCCTTGTATTTTCTTCTTTTTTTTTTAAATTTTTTTTATATTTTCTTGAATTTTTTAGAAATCTTTAGCTATAGTGTTGATTTTGGGTAAAAGGAATTAATCTTTCTTTACTTTTGATTTTGATTTCTAGAAAAATGCAGGAACTTTTTTAGATTGAATTACAATATTGATTTCAATTTTGGGGTTTTTGCAGTTCTTATTCTAGAAAAAAGAAACCGAAAAGAAAGAATTGAACTTGACTGGGTGGACTTTGTATTTGAGGTATGGTTGATTATTCATAAGTTATAAGAAAGCATAAAGGATTTGGAAAGGCAGTCCTCACCGGTAGAAGATTTATCGCATATTCTGAAAAGAGCTAACAATTTCTTGCATTTTGTACTTCAAAATGCTCTCGTTGTCATGGGCCATCAGGTAACTGTAGATTCTATTCGTGCCGCTATGCAAAGATGTTGTGGCACTAATTGTTCTAGTTTTCATTATGGTTCTTATTCCAAATAGATCTTTCATTTTAAACTTTTTTCGACTATTGGCTTGTCTGATAGGAAGTGCAGAGTACAGACCGACTATTCAACCATGTTCTCATGTCCTACAAAGTGGGACATGGTTAAGTAACTTGCGAAGTCATTACATATAGTGGGGCAATACTTCTTTTGCCCATTAGGGTCAATTATAGGAAAGTTTTTAGGTGGGTAAATGCGGCTTCATGTATAGCCATTTTTTCTGTTTAAAAAAATATCTTGAAAGTGGCTCTATTATATAAAATTTGCATTAAAATAGTACGCTTGTAGGATAATTTATTAGATGCTCTTACCATTATCATCTGTTGGTCAAATTTGATGTTATGTATCTTCTATTTTAGTAATTTAGTTTCTTCTATAAAATTATTGTTATAATAGCAATTTAATTCTGTACATCTGAATCCTTTTAGTCGGTTATTGAATTATGCCATCAGTTAGTATTCATTGTTTTTGTATGTTGCTTGAGATGTGCCATCAAAGTTGTTTGCAAAGTCTGAGAATTGGATGCACTTATAAGTTAATATTTAATTTTTCATTTTGATTGATGTTTGTTATGCTATGTTTCATTTTGAGAATCTGTTGATCGAACTCTATGCAGTGCCTCATTAGCTAATAAAGATTACACAACGAATACGTGAAGAATCATGATTGTTCCCTGTAGCTGTTAATCATGTTTTCATTAATGAGTGTCTCCCTAATGAGGAAATAATGGTCTGTACTTAATTTATTTTAACCAAACTCATATACTGTCTATAATATATTAAATAACCCCAGCCACTAGACCAATTTAAAAATGTTCTGCAAATTAGGTAGCAATGTTGGGAACTTGGGACTATCATCACTTATTATTTATTTTGACAATTTGCTTTAAATTGTGTGATCATTTATGTATTTTTTTATACAAAATGATTTATATGTCTTGCTAGCAATCAATGTTCATTATGAATTATAGGAGTAGTAGTTGTCGTTATTGCTTACTGTGCATTTTTTTTAAACAGCCACCCCAGGATGGGCCTGCTTATTTTCTTGTAGTAGCTATTCTCTCTCTTAGATCACCTGTTGTCATGGACTTCATTCCACATTCAAGGTTAAGAGTTTATGCAGATACGTTAATGAACAATGTTAAAAATACATCTAGTGAAGAAACTTTAGAGAATAATATAGATGCATGGATGGATAATCACCATCCTTTTTTTGTTCTATTGATGCTTCGAAGTCTACTAATATTCAAGGATAATGTCTATTCAGGTGGGTGCTTATTTGCTTATTTTTGTCGTGTGAGAGAAAAATCATGGATGCATTTTAGCATTGGTACTTATATATATTTCCCCAATGCACTAAAGTTGACATCATTATTCTATTTTTTCTAGATTACCCATATGGTAAAAAAGATAGTCAGGCTCATCAATATGATAAGGTAATATGGATGAATATAGTGAGATTTATAAGACATGTTCTTAAATGAGCGAGCTGGCTGAATGTAGAACAATTTTGAAGGTTCATAAGAATTTGTTCAAGTTTCAGTATCTCATATCAATGAGTCAAAATTTTATATGTTATTGAAGTGTGAAATGTCTAATAGGATTGTGAGTGAAATGTGAATTTCATTCGATTATCTACTTACCTCCCACTATTGCCTTTGATATTTTTGAGCTTTAAGATACAACCATCTGTTCTTTACGCAACCGAAGATCATCTAACAACTTCTATACAAAATCTGATCTCTTTGCCACATTTGCCTCTCAGTTGGAACCAAGTTTCCAAGCTCTTCAAACAATAAAAAAAAATTGTATGTTTCTTGGATGCATTTGCTCTTATCTGATTAGATGATTTTTATTCCCCCTTGTTCTCTAATCTAGTTAGGAAGGTTTTTCATAGTTGGGTGAGGTGGGAAGTTTAATCCAAAGAAGTATTATAAGTCTGAAAGTGTCAAGAGCAAGGGAAATAAATTTTAGAATAATAAGGATTCTGATGATGATGCTTGGGGGAAGGAACCATTGAACCTTGTACCTAACCTAAAAGATGGCAACTGAGTTTGTTGAGAAATGTCTTTTACCAAATTTAACATGTCAAGTGACTATAAGCATCTTGGCATCTCAACATTCTGTGATTATTTTTTTTAACTACATTTTGTTATTACTTACAGATTGAGAGTGAGTCAAGTGAAGCGAGTTATAATGATGAGTCAAACCATGAGGGGGAGTAGGTGTATATAAGCATCTTTTGGAGTGGACATAATTAGGTAATTATGCATATCATACTTAAAATAGATATTTATGTTACCAATTTAGCTGATTATTTTTTTTATTCTATTTATTTTAACATTTTCAATCACTGAGTCAATTAGTAGCAATCTTTATGGACATATTCACCCAGAAGAATATCTTAATTGTGTACCCTAAAGACACTCGATTTAATTCTTCCAAGTACAAGCCACTAAGTAAAAGAATTTTAAATCCTAATCCCTTAACAGTATGCTCCCCTCATCCTTTTATTGCCTTTTTCCTCTGTATTATTTCTTTCACTCACTAGGCACCTGTGAATTAGAAATTTATGCTACTGTTATGTAACAATGTATTACTATTGTTGAGGTTATTAAAATTGAATGGTTTAAGAAAGGATATCAGTCGCTTACTTTTGAATAAGCATACATTAGCCTTGATGATTTGAACTCTATTTTCAATGATTTAGGGGTAAGATTTTTTTATTTTAATTATGTGTCATGTTGTTTTTCTTCAGTTCTCATGATATATTCATGATATTCATGGTGAACAGGATTATCAAGACCTTCTTGTCGAGAGGCAAGAAGCTCTTATAAGTCTATGGCACCTCTAACTACGAATGCATTTGAACTTATCTCTACATCCCAGGGGCTCAATTTCAGCAGTTTTTTTGAGATAAAAATGGTATATATTTTGCACGCAATGTAAGAAAGAAATTCACAAATACAATTCATCTAGGAGTTGAGCCCTAATCCTTTACTTTAAAATCTAAATTATTATGATATGTTAACCTTTCGAGAGACTTGGAAGAAGAAGGTGGGAGTTATTAGTGTCTTTGTATTTATGTTTAAGGGATTATTTACACTGACACTTATTAAACAATGTAATTTTCTTGAACTTAAATGTATGAAATTATTTTATTCTTATAGGTCTTGATATGTGTACCATGTGAAATTTATAAAATAAAAATATAATACTTGAAAATGATTAAAAAATGTTAAGATAAAAATGCATTTGAAATGTCAATATAAAGCCTTACAGTGACAATTTTGATTTATCTTTAATTAACACCTAACAAATATTACTTTAGAACCATAAAACAATATTTTATAAATGTTGCAATAAATCACTATAAATAAATTGACTATAGCTTTTTTGTCATTTTGCAAATGTTGCTTTAAATAATTAGAATGATGTTTAAAAAATGTCAAAATAAGTGGTGCTAAAAATGATGCTTAAAAGTATATACCAACATTTAAAATAAATGTGGCTTTAATATGTAGCGACACCTAATTAAGTGACATTTTCAAGAAATATTGGTACAAGTCGAAAATGATATTTTTCAAATGTATAACAACATTTTACCAGTGTCATTATAAAACATTTTTGTTGTAGTGATTCCTCTAGTGTTAGTCTAGAGATGATACTCTTGGTACTTGTTATTTTATTAGTGGAAAATTCAAATTTTATTCCATAGACGTAGCCCAACATTAAGAGCGAACTACATTAAATGTCATTGTCATTTTGTTTGATTATTTTCTGTAGTATTTTATAATTAATTTTCTACTGCATCAACTCTTGAACACCTACTTAAAGAACAAATAAAGCTTAAACATAAAAAAGACAATGACCTAATATAAGAAGATCATAAATTTTATTTATTGTAAATATTCTTGTTACAAGAAATTTTTATATAGCAAGAAAAGTGAAAAAGAAAAGAAGAAACGAAGAAAACGAAGAACAATAAGGCATATGTATGTACATATATATATACATGCATACATGTTGTGCTGCCACTTAGTTTAATATTAGTAGCATGTATGTAAATATATACCATTTAAATTTGATACAAGAATTGCAAATGCAACTCTATCAAAAACAAAATTGCATATGCATCAAGAAGATAAAAGCATGTATGTTTGCACACACATGTATAAGTTTACTCGAAGATAAATTTCAATAGATGCACTATAGGTCCATTTTGAAATAAAGATGGTGGAATATGTAATTTCACCCTTAAACTTTGGTCATTTGTTCCATTACACATTTCAATGTTTATTATTTTCTTTTTGACATTTAAAATTCTATTATAGACTTATATAACTACAAAATTATTAAAACAATACATGCATGCTAACATAAACAAAAGAAGTTTACATGGATCAACTAAATTTTACCATGTGTCACTCTTATTCTTTTCTTTTGCAAAATAAATGTTAAAAAAAATTTAAGGATTAAACAAGTAATTTTTTTCTTTAATAATCCAATTCAAAATGTTCATTTTTCTTCTTTATTTTTCACTTTTTTTTTATCCATACGCCCTTAAAAATACTAATTTTCACGGCACTATATGCTTCATTTTTGGCCAATTCTTTTCTCTTCTAGCTCTTCAATACCATTCATGCTTTCCTTTAGTCAAACTTCATCAACTCTTCCTTACACTAGTAATAGCCATTTTAATTGTTGTAAACCTTTCCATAAGTATAGGTATTCAATCTATGTTGCAACTATAAGTCTCAATCTTTGTCCACGCATGTCATAATATCCCTCTACTCAACTATGTTGCTTAAAGATTCACTAGATGCTCTTTGAAAACTTAGGTGGATGTCTTATTATTGTTAAGATACTTTAACTTTTATGAACTATGAAGCTTTTTTCGTTCATCAATATATTTTCATGGAAGTAAGAAAATTTTTATTTTCTTTATTTTATTGTTGTATATAAAGTGAATTTTTATTATTGATGATGATGAATGAACTAAATGGAGGTAGAAAGTGATGCATAATAACAACAATAGTGATAACAAAGTTCAAATTAAACTACTAAAGACTAGAGTCAAAGGTATATTCATATGCTAAGTTAGCTCATTTCTTGTAGACTTTGAACCTCCAGACTTCTACAGGTTAAAGGATCTTCGGCCTGACTACCTGCGGACAAACCTCATCCACTTCTCCATTACAATCGCTCATGACACCCACATATACAGTAGTGGCGACTTTTCTCAAGCATGTAACCATTTCCCCACTATGCTTAAAATTACTCCACATGGTAGCTCTTTAATCTTTAAATAGTCTCCTACTCCAAATCAACAAGGTAAGTCTTTCACTCACCATTAACTACCTTAAAAATCATTCGAGCATTCCTCAATGCTAACTTAAGCATCGAAGTGGGACTGCCAAGAGCACCCTTAGCCCCATTCTAATATTTTTATCTTTCTAATCATCCAGTACGCCATTGATAACTCATCTCACCTTCCATTGAAGTAAAAACTTGAGGGAACCCATTTATCATTATTGTAGTGAGTGGTGACTCTCTGATTCTTATCGTCTCATTGAGTTTCCTAAACCATGAAAAAATATTCCCCTAATGATGAAGATACACAACCAGCCGTTGTCGATCCACTATTAATGGGATCTTTGAGCTAAATTCTTGATGATTCGTAAATAGCCAACAGTGGTGATCTCACCATGAATGTGCTTAATTCTGGAGGGTAGGCTGAATTAGCATCCATCCATAAGGATCTCTATACTCTCATGAAAAGAGTGGAACAGGCTATGGCTATAATTTCAAGTTCACCACTAGAGGTGAAAGAATCTTCAGTTCTGAAGTACTGCACTCTTTAAGTATGGAAGGATAAAGCACCCATTGTCAAGGCAAGAGGTCTAGCTATCTCCATTGAAGACTCATCATGAGATGAACTTAGTGACACTAAGGAAAAAAGCATTTCGGTGGCAAATGCATAAGTGCAAAAGAAGGTGCTTGGAGCAATGAAAAAATATGGCACTTTAGCAGCTGAGGAATTAGATCAAGATTTAGCTCACACCTCGCCTTTAACAAAGTAGATATTAAAGGTGCCTTTTCCTCCCAAGTTTAAAAATCCACAACTCGAGTCTTATGATGGAACCTCAAATCCAAGAAGTCATTTAGCTCAATTTCGCATTGTAATGCACCTTCATATAACTTTGAAAGCTCTACTTTTCAAGGTGTTTCCCATAACTCTGAAGGATATGGCTCAAGAATAATATTTGGGGCTAGAAGAAGCTTCTATAAGATTGTTTTCATAATTGGCAACTCTATTTAAGGCGAAGTTTGTCACTACCATTCCTACTAAGAAAATATCTTCAGATTTGTATGAGGTGGTACAAGAAGAATGAGAAAGCCTATGAAGTTATATAAGTCAATTTAACAAAGTGGCGGTATAGATAGAAAATGTTAGCCATAATGATGCTTTAACAACTATGAAACAGGGAACCAAATATGGTAAATTAATTTATTCATTATACATTGATCCTCCTAAAAATTTCACTGAGTTAAGCCTAAATGTTCATAAGATTGGATGAAGCCTGGAGATCCATCAGATTATATCCCAGGTTCCCTAAAGAGAGACATAAAGAAGAAGAGATAAGAAGGAGTTAAAAGGATAAAAGCAGGAGTACTTATCACCATATAGGCTACACTCAACTTAATTCCTCAAGAACTGAAGTGTTGATGTAGGTTAAAAGGTCCGGAGATAACATTTATTGGCCAAAGCAGCTAAGTCATCATTCTACAGGAAAGAGGGATAAAGGTAAATATTGCGAATTTCATAGAGATGTGGGGTATGACATTGAAGATTGCAAACACCTAAAGGAAGATATGCATATCAGTCTTAAAACCTCTTTTGTTAAGACATTTATTATGTATATATTGTATATAAATTATATTTAAAATCATTAATTTATTAAATACCATATTAGAAATCTCAATAATCTTTAAACCATATATACACAAAATCCATTTAATATCATTATTGTTAACATATTTTCCAAATATTAATTAACTAAATAAATATATAATAGAAACTAAAATAATGTTAATTAAAATACTTTTTATGGAAATTCATGGTAAAATCTTAAACCACAAATTTAATAGTCATTTGGCTCTCTTTTTTCCAATGAACACAGGCTTTCGAGAGCTAAGCTTCCACCGAGCTACCAGCCTCAATCGACCTTTTATTCCAATATTTACTGGCATAAAAAACTCAGAGCTAAGCATCAACCAAGCCGGTCCTAATAAATAACCGAACCATAAATCATACTACGCCCTAAAGCAATGCATCAACCGAGCCTCTCAATTCAACACACTCGAGAGCTAAGCATTAACCGAACTTCTCAATAAAATTATTCAAATAGGGACCTGACTTAAAGATCAATATTGGTATGCACACAGTCCTGATGACACCCATCAGGTAGCACGTTCTACCAATCTTTTTCAAAATCTTTTTATATATAAATGCACAATAAATTTCAAGAAATATTTTAATTGGAAATAAAAATACTCGTATTTTATTATCCACTATATCATTAACATTAATAATCATATTAATAAAAATAAAGGCAATATAACATTAATAATGATTAAAATATAAATAGCATGTTTAAATCTCAAAATCAACAATATGGACGTTTCAAATATCAAAAATGTAAATTTTTTAATGAAACCACATTTTAAATATAGTTAACTAAATTATGCTTTAACACATAAATTTAACATACATTTCAAAATATTAACTTAAAAGTGGAGCAAGTCGGCTGACGTGTCCTTCGTCTAGTCTTTGATATTCTCATTTTGGTATTCTTTATAATAGGCAATATTGATTTATTAAATAAATAATAAATAAATTCATAATAATTGTTAGCATAGGTGGTATGCCCTAGAGGCCAATCACGTATTTGACATTGCAAAATTATCCAAAATGGCAATAAAATAATATTCTATTATCTAAAGTGTTTATTTAATTGAATATTTATCATTAGCATAATGTTAAATAAATTTATTATCAAGAGTTGATAATATGAGCTACAAATTTAGTTAGTCCATATGCTATAAAATGTTCATAGTTGATAAATTAATATTTGGGTAATATTAATTTAACTATCACCTATGTCTATTTTCTTTGATTAGTATGTGATACTAATAGCGGGAGGTAGTAAGTCTCATGCTACTTAATATAAGATATAAGAATAGACATGTGGATACACATGTGATGGGTGGATCGAATAATGACGTTATATATATGATCGCGAGGATATTCACTTATAGTCAACGATCATAATCTAGGTCATAATGGTGCATATAGTCCTTTGACCTGAGGTGAAATGATCATCCACATTTAAGTGATTAGAGTTTGTTACCATTTACATACTTGTGTTAATCAAATATGAGTATATGGCGTGTGGTGGCTCTAGTTAGTTAAATGTAGGGATGAGTGTTCGACCAAGATGGGATTCATTGTCCAGAGTGAACCAGGATAAGATTCTATGCTATCTAAGTTTGTTCTTAATGAATAAGTTCCTGGCCAGGACAAATATAACACAGTCTAAAAGAGTTTTAATGGTAGAAAGGTGTTTCTAGTATTTGTTATGTTTTATCAAGAATTGAAACTTGAGATGAGGTCATATGATACAGCTATTAGAGTTTGACTAAACCTTAACTCTAGGCTATATCAGGATCTTCTAATGAAGGGATTTTAGTGCACTGCAATTATGACCAAAGGGTTCATGTGAATCAATACATGCATTCATTTCTAATTGGGTAGTTGTGATATCAATGCTAGGGGTCACTCACAACTTATGAAAACTAAATGTGTATAATTGGGATTTTCACATTTAGACTTGAAAGGAGTTTCAAATAATATCAAGTGTTGATATTAGTTTCTCATTGCCAATTAGACATTAACCTAGTTAGTCATACCTATAAGAACTTTACCAAATCAACATTGATATTAATCTAATTATTAATTAAAGTGTTTAATCAATTAATTAAGATTAGCGAAACTGAATTTATGCTTTAAGCAATGATTCTAGCATATCATAAAATTTAATTGAAGTACGAATTTAATTATTAATTTATACTTAATTAATATGAGATATTAATTAGAGTATTAAATTAATAACATAAGTTGTTTCTAATTAGACTTAGATTAATGTTCCAAGTTGTTTGGGCCTAGGCCCAAAAGGGTTTTAAACCAAAGATTAATCCAAGATGTTGAGAAGACCCATGAACCTACTCTAAGCCCATTTGTTAGATGGATTAGGCTTGGATCAAAGGTTGGCCCAATTACCAAGCCTAAGTTCAAATATAAATGATGTATATATGAACTTAGGATAATTACCAAGCCTAAGTTAAAATTGGCTTATTAGACACTTATTATCTTTTAAATGTATAATTATTGACCATGGAAAAGATAAAGATTATGTTACATAGTTAAGTGTGAGAATGTATGTAGACATAATCCATGAGATGTATTAATTCTCTACATACTTCTTTTTGCATAGGATAATTACACAAGTTGTATACTTATCATGACAACTTGTATACTTATGATGTAAGAGATGACATTATAAGCACCTTACTTGCTCTATATATATTCATAACCTTATAAATGTTTAAGGGGTTAAAGAGTTTTGAAAACTCACCATAAAAATAAGAAAATAACATACATAAACTATAAACCCTAAGTGTTCTTAAAAGAAGATTAAATTAGTGCAATTTTTGTGAGGGTCACTTCAGAGGCTACTTGCATCTAATCAAATCAAGGCAAGAAGGAGATTTGGTGGAGCTTTGGTGTTTCAAGCTAAAGGCCTAACATTTGAGATGCTAGAGCATTTGATTTAAGTGTTGAACCAAAAGCATCTCCAAAGCTTGTAGATAACTATTGTGGTCTACATCAAACTTAAGAGTTTATAAGTATTCTTAAACTTAAAGTTCCTAGGTTGATGTATTTATTTTTGTTTAATATTTAGCTATGTGTAAAATGCAAAATGGATCCTTAGGAATGGAAGTCTTCATGTCATGAAGGGTTATGCAAGTAAATTTTTTAAAATTTTACCCTATTTAAGGTTTGTGCTCACCATACATGTTAGTAGCATAATCGATTCCTTCAATAATTCCCTAAAATTCCAAAAAAAATTACTAAAATTAAGGAATTACTATAATGGGTGGATTGAACAATGATTTTAAATATTTGATCATGAGGATATTCACTTATAGTCAACGATCACAATCTAGGTCATAATGGTGCATATAGTCCTTTGACTTGAGGTGACATGGTCATCCACATTTAAGTGGTAGGGGTTTGTTATTGCTTACATACTTGTATTAATCACATATGAGTATATGGCGTGTCATGGCTCTAGTCGGTTAAATGTAAGGATGAGTGTTCGACCAAGATGGGCTTCATTGCCTGGAGTGAACCGGGATAAGATCCTATACTATCTAAGTTTGTTTCTAATGAATAAGTTCCTAGCCAGGACAAACATAAAACAGTCTAAAAGAGTTTCAGTAATAGAAAGGTGTTTCTAGTATTTGTTATGTTTTATTAAGAACTTAAACTTGAGATGAGGTCATATGATACAACTATTAGAGTTTGACTAAACCTTGACTCTAAGCTATATCGGGGATCTTCTAATGAAGGGATTTTAGTGCACGGTAATTATGACCAAAGGATTCGTGTGAATCAATACATGCATTCATATCTATTTGGGTAGAATGCTATGGGTCACTCACAACTTATGAGAACTAAATGTGTAAAATTTGGATTTTCATATTTAGACTTGAAACGAGTTTCAAATAATATCAAGTGTTGATATTATCTTCTCATTGCCAATTAAACATGAACTTAGTAAGTCACACCTATAAGAGCTTCACCAAATCACCTTCAATATTAATCTAATTATTGATTAAAGTGTTTAATCCATTAATTAGGATTAGTTAAACTGAATTTATGCTTTAAGCAATGATTCTAGCATATCATAAAATCTAATTCAAGTAAGGGTTTAATTATTAATTTATACTTAATTAATATGAAATATTAATTAGAGTATTAAATTAATAATATTTGTTGTTTCTAATTGGACTTGGATTAATGACCCAAAAGGGTTTTGGACCAAAGATTAATCCAAGATGTTGAGAAGGCCCATGAACCTAATCTAAGCCCATTTGTTTGATGGATTGGGCTTGGGCCAAAGGTTGGCCCAATTACCAAGCCTAAGTCCATATATAAATGATATAGTCAAAATTGGCTTATTAGGCACTTATTATCTTTTAAGTGTATAATTGTTGACCATGGAAAAGATAAAGATTAGGTTATATAGTTAAGTGTGAGAATGTATGTAGACTTAATACATGAGATGTGTTAATTCTCTACATACTTCTTTTTGCGTAGGATAATTATACAAGTTATATACTTATCATGACAACTTGTATACTTATAATGTAAGAGATGACATCATAAGCACCTTGCTTTCTCTATATATATTCTAACCTTAAAAATGTTTAAGGGGTTAGAGAGTTTAGAAAACTCACCATAAAAATAAGAAACAACATATATAAACTATAAACCTTAAGTGTTCTTGCAAGAAGATTAAATTAGTGCAAGTTTTGTGAGGGTCACTTAAGAGGCTACTTGCATCTAATCAAATCAAGGTAAGAAGGAGATTTGGTGGAGCTTTGGTGTTTCAAGCTAAAGGCCTAACATTTGGGAGGCTAGAGTATTTGATTCAAGTGTTGAACCAAAAGCATCTCCAAAGCTTGTAGATAACTATTATGGTCTACATCAAACTTAGGCGTTTGTAAGTATTCTTAAACTTAGAGTTCTTAGGTTGATGTGTTTATTTGTTGTTTGATATTTAGCTATGTGTAAAATGCAAAATGGATCCTTAGGAATGAAATTTCTCATGTCATAAAGGGATATGCAAGTAAAATTTTTGAAATTTTACCCTATCTAAGGTTTGTGCTCACCGCACATGTTAGTTACATAATCAATTCCTTCAATAATTCCCTGAAATTCCAAAAAAATTACTAAAATTAAGGAATTGTTATGATTGGTAGATCGAACAATGACATTAGATATTTGATTGCGAGGATATTCACTTATAGTCAATAATCACAATCTAGGTCATAATGGTGCATATAGTCCTTTGACCTGAGGTGACACAGTCATCCACATTTAAGTGGTTAGGGTTTGTTATAGCTTACATACTTGTGTTAATCACATATGAGTATATGGCGTGTGGTCGCTCTAGTCGGTTAAATGTAGGGATGAGTGTTCGACCAAGATGGGATTCATTGCCCAAAGTGAACCGAGATAAGATCCTATGCTATCTAAGTTGTTCTTAATGAATAAGTTCTTAGCCAGGATAAACATAACACAGTCTAAAAAAGTTTCAGTGCTAGAAAGGTGTTTCTAGTATTTGTTATGTTTTATCAGAACTGAAACTTGAGATGAGGTCATATGATACAACTATTAAAGTTTGACTAAACCTTGACTATAGGCTATATCGAGACCTTCTAATGAAGGGATTTTAGTGCATGGTAATTATAACCAAAGGGTTCATGTGAATCAATACATGCATTCATTTCTAATTGGGTAGTTGAGATATTAGTGCTAGGGGTCACTCACAACTTATGAAAACTAAATGTGTATAATTGGGATGTTCTTATTTAGACTTGAAAAGAGTTTCAAATAATAGCAAGTGTTGATATTATCTTCTCATTGCCAATTAGACATGAACCTAGTAAGTCACACCTATAAGAGCTTCACCAAATCACCATCGATATTAATCTAATTATTGATTAAAGTGTTTAAAATTAATCAAGATTAGTGAAACTGAATTTATGCTTTAAGCAATGATTCTAGCATATCATAAAATCTAAGTCAAGTAAGGGTTTAATTATTAATTTATACTTAATTAATATGAGATATTAATTAGCGTATTAAATTAACAATATATGTTGTTTCTAATTGGACTTGGATTAATTATCTAAGTTGTTTGGGCCTAGGCCCAAAAGGGTTTTGGACCAAAGATTAATCCAAGATGTTGAAAAGGCCCATGAACCTAATCTAAGCCCATTTGTTAAATGGATTGGGCTTGGGCCAAAGGTTGGCCTAATTACCAAGCCCAAGTCCATATATAAATGATATAGTCAAAATTGGCTTATTAGGCACTTATTATCTTTTAAGTGTATAATTGTTGACCATGGCAAAGATAAAGATCAGGTTACATAGTTAAGTGTGAGAATGTATGTAGACATAATACATGAGATGTAGTATTTCTCTACATACTTCTTTATGCATAGGATAATTATACAAATTGTATACTTATCATGACAACTTGTATACTTATGATGTAAGAGATGACATCATAAACACCATGCTTTCTCTATATATATTCATAACCTTAAAAATGTTTAAGCGGTTAGAGAGTTTAGAAAACTCACCATAAAAATAAGAAACAACATACATAAACTATAAAACCTAAATGTTCTTGCAAGAAGATTAAATTAGTGCAGGTTTTGTGAGGGTCAATTGAGAGGCTACTTGCATCTAATCAAATTAAGGCAAGAAGGAGATTTGGTGAAGCTTTGGTGTTTCAAGCTAAAGGCCTAACATTTAGGAGGGTAGAACATTTTATTCAAGTGTTAAACCAAAAGCATCTCCAAAGCTTGTAGATAACTATTGTGGTCTACATCAAACTTAGGAGTTTGTAAGTATTCTTAAACTTAGAATTCCTAGGTTGATGTATTTATTTGTTGTTTGATATTTTGCTATGTGTAAAATGCAAAATGGATCCTTAGGAATGGAATTGTTCATGTCATGAAGGGTTATGCAAGTAAAATTTTTGAAATTTTACCCTATTTAAGGTGTATGCTCATTACACATGTTAACCGAGTCCTTTAATAATTTCTTAAAATTCCAAAAACCTACTAAAATTAAGGAATTATTAAAATTGGCTTGCAAACACTCTAAATATAATATAGGTTATGCTAAAGCATTGTGTATAAAGCCATCTAAATTAGATAAGATGGATAATGGTGATATCCATATGTTTTAGTTGGTGAGACTAAACTAGGTTATTAAAATGGCTTTGGACCTAGGGCATTTGGTAGGATATGTCAGTACATGTGATGTCAATATCCTATAATTATTCAAGAATTACATAAGATGTAATTGGTAAAGTGTTACCTACCTAAATAGCCATACTTTGGGTGTTAAGCCAAAACTTTCTCAAAGTAGGGTGAAATATAGATCTTGGCCCACTAAGAAATTTCAATTGTTGAAATCTCATTAAGGGTTAATAATTTAAGAAAAAAAAATTAGTTTTATTTTGCCTCATTCATATATAATAAAGTACTAAATGTACTCTATATATATTTATTATAGATAATGACATCAAACACTGTACCTACCATGTCACTGTGATCAATCCTTGAGAAGGATAAGCTCAATGGGATTAGCTTTCTTGATTGGTATAGAAACCTAAGAATTGTTCTTAGGAAAGAAAGAAAGAAAGGAATATATCCTTAATCAACCCATCCCAG
>CATIWM010121655.1:0-10306 GCA_949671775.1 Mallotus repandus | reverse complement strand
TTGAGAAAAAATAAATAAAAATAATATAAAGAAAAAAAATTATTGAAAAAAAAAGAAAATAAATAAACTGTTGAAAAAAAATATAAAGTAAAAAAGAAAAAAATGTTGAAAAAAAAAGACAATCTTAATAGTAAGGGAAATTGACTATATTTGAAAGAAAAAAATTTGAAAAAATATTTTTAAAAGGTTTTAAAAAGTTCACAACATTTTTAAAAATTTTTCAAGCCAATAATATTTTTGAAATTTTTTTTTGATTTTTTCTATTCATGTAAAGATTTTTTTTTTTTAACAAAATAAATTCATTAAGAAACAGAACAGGGGTACAATAGTTTTAGTTATGTGGCCTATAGGTATATGAATTCTGAGCCCACCAAAAATGATTAATTTCAAAGCCAGATCAATTCATGGGCTTGGACATATGCCTCCCTCCACTCTTCTGAAAAAGGTTGCTGCAAATTTCTCTTCATTACGTGTTCTGCTCTGTTCTGCCAGAAACTGGGTTGAGTCAACATTATGTGAAATGCTATGTTCTTGGCAAAGAATATAAAAGAGGATGCTTGAATTCAAGTGGAGGAAAGATCTGGAAGAAACAAAATAGTAAAAGAGAGGCAAATGGATCCACTTCACATGATGCCAAAACTACAAACAATCTTTTTGATCAGTTGTGTGTGTTTTTTTCACTGAAAGCTGTGGTTTGCTAGAGATGTACGAGGGTAAAAGGCAAAAAAAAATAAAAACATGATTTCCCATTTTTGGTCTCATATCACATGTTCTGTTCACACTTCTGTACTCCATATCATTCTGCGGATTTACCCCTCTGCTCTGTTTATTGTCAAATGGTTATTGCGTTAGCCAGATAAATGAACGCCTTGGTTATGGCTTTGAGTAACATCATAATTTTGTATACATTTATTGCTACAAAAATTATAATATTTTTATTTTTTTATATTTATTTCGATGTTTAAACGTTAGCAAAAATATTATAAATTATTAATTTCTTACAAATCTATTTATTTTTAAACTTAAGTAAAAATATCATAGTCAAGCCAATTATTTAAAATTTTAGCACAATATGTATTTTAATTAAAAATAATATATATATATATATATATGGCCCAATGGCCAAAAAAAAATATTTTTAATTAATATTAAAAATACAGTAGAATATAAATATATAGCCCTTGGATCTGTATTACAATTAGCTTTTTGACAAAGAAGTGAGAATTTTCAAAGTTAGTACCTTATTATCTGCAATGTCTGTATCTTTTTTTTTTTTTCAACAAGCAATATCTGCAACTTATAGTACAAAAGCAAAAAAAAAGATGGAGAATATATTCCTTCTCTCAAATCCATATTTGTTAAAATTAAAATTACATCAGATAATAGTATTACTGTATTAGTAAGTTGTTCCATTAACATCGCTTCCATGTTCATTTACACACGGTGGCATTAGACGTGAACAAATCTTTTTTTTTTTAATTATTCCATCATCCAAATTGATTGTTTTATAAGTTATTATAAATCTAATAATTTTAAAAGAGCCGAATTTTAAATCTAATATTTTACATTAGATTAACTCCAACCATAATCTTTATTCTTAGAATAATCGCATGTACGCTAAAACATCATATAACAATTAGCCTTTCCCATTTTATGAACAAGAAGAAGCAAGCAAGTGAGCAAAATATAAGAAAAGGAGTGTCACCAATATTGCTAAATTGTCCTCCTTTATGAACTATAGCCCGGTAATGAACATTATAAAAATAAAATTATAGGTTTGGTATCTCCTTCTTCCCTTTCTTTTACCTTCAAATTGTTATATATATATTGCCAAATTCACGTCATTGATATAAATCCATGCCATGCTATAAAAGCCAAAAAGTGGCAAACAACATTACTGCGTCTATCAGCAATGCATTACTTTCCATGAATGATAAAAGTTAAAAGCAAAAAGCAAAAACCAAAAGCCTCTCTCTCTCTCTCTCTATATATATATATAAAATAAAATATGACAAAAAAAAATATATATATAAAATAAAATAAATAGATAGAAACCCACTTTCATAAATTGAAGCATCTAATATAATAAATCCACTTATCTTTGCTTGGCCTGCACCCAACTCAACAATTAAGTACGCATCCACCATTAATAACTCCCAGTTTACGTTTTTTTCATCAATATAGCATTGGTAGTTACTAGGTAGTTGCCCTTGAAGTCACCATTTTTATTACACCTAATCACAAATGTAACAAATATTTTGATTATGCGTAGACTGCGATACTCATATTTAATGGAAATTTACCCACTTAGACCATAATCAACTCCAAAAAGTAAATAAATATATATTCACTGGTTTCTTACCTTCTTAGTCAAAAACCTCCCGTAAGTAACATGAATTTAGAATTTAACATCTATTTTTGTGTATTTTTTACTTATCTTATTAATATATTACGATTTAACTATTTTTTTTTGTATAATTTTATAATAGGTTGATTTATTTAATAAGTCAATTAATGATTTTTAAATCAACATTTTGATATATTTCGACGTATAATTATGCAGTTTTTATGATATACAAATATTATCATCAAGATGTGTATTGTATATATATTCATCAATTTAAAAAGTTATTAAAAATTTGATACGACCTAACCGATTATTTAATTTTTGTTGCATATCATTTTTTTTATATATATGCATGCACTTTCGAATTATCCACATTACCTACACATGACTACTTTATGGGTTTTTTCTCATTTGTTTGGATGAAATTTTTAGCCTTAATTGTTGTGTGTTTATTTCTCTTTTTCTCAAGTGATGTGTTTGCTGTATGGAGCTACGGCTTTTGTCGCTGTTATGATTTATAACAATTTGTAACCTATTTTTTAAATATACAGTAAAGATAAATGAATCAATATTAATAGTTAATTTGAAAATTGGACTAATAACTAATTTATACTGATAAGAATTATTATTTTTAATTAATAACAATTTGTATTGACTTATTTTACTATACATATTTGTTGTAATATATATTTTCATTGCAATAATAAAAAATTTATTTATGTTAAAGAGAAAGAGTATGTGGAAAAAAAAAAGTGAATAATTATAACGATACAAATTCAATGGCTCCCAAAAAAGTCAAAACATTGGATTGGGAGTTTTGAAGAGGTCCCACAGAGGCAGGGGTAGATGGATTGCCAATGGCAGGTGCATTTGTGGGGTCCTCTTTCTGCTTGTACCGAATCATTTCTCATCTCACGGACATGGACTAGTCTAAGTCTTATTCTATCACCCAAACAAACGCTTTTATCAGCCTTCGTCTCCCTCTCATTTTTCTTTTATTTTCTTCTGCTCTTTTTTCCTTTTTCTTCTTTTCACTTCTTTTCACAACGGCCAAAACTATGCTTTTTTTTTTTTTAATCAGTAGTCACTGCCAGCAAGAAGACTAGACTACGTCTACATGAATTAAAGCAAATATATTCGTCAAAAAAAAAAGCAAACATTTTCCTCTTTTTTTTAATTAATAAAAATATACTAAAATAAAATAAAATAAAAAGAGAATAAAGCTTAAAACAATTAATTAAAGAAAAAAGGAAAAAGGAAAAGGTAATAAAATGACTAAATTCCCGTTTTCTATGTAAAAATCAGACAAGAGCCAGTTCATCAAACGCTTTAAAAAGAAACGACGTCGTTGCATGGATATCGTTCCCTTATACGACACAGCGCTCATTATTGTTACTATTAGTAATTTACCTTACGTTGTTGTAGTTGCTGTTGAGCTGTTGTTAAACGTTGGAAAACGATCCCTTAGCTGGGGCACTGCTGCTGCTGGATGCTCTTCTTTCTTTGCGAACCCAACAAAACAAAACAGAGTATAAACTCAGATTTCTCAGAAAAAACGAATTTTTTTTTCACAATTTCTAGGTTTCTTCACCCTAAATTCCCGGGACCGGGGCTTCTCAAAAATTTCCATTTCCTGTTTGGTCACCGAGAAAAAAAAAAAAAGACATTATATTCAGAATAAGAAGAAAAAAGTCCCATCTTTTACTCTTTAACTTTGCCATTACATCTTCTGTTCTATTCAAAGCTTTCTTATTTTCTCTATAAAAAACAGCTATTCAGTTGATTGATCTTGTTCTTCTTTGCTCTTCTAAGTAACTCTTTCTGTTTTTGATGTAAATGTGAAAAAGGGTTGCTTTTGATTTTTGGGTCTGCTTTGTTTGGAGAAGCTTTGAGGGGTCGCTGTTGGGTCGGTTGCCTTCTATGTATGATGTGTTGGTTTGTTTTGTTTTTTTAATTCCTTTTTTAAAATAAAAAAATTCCTTATACAATTCCTATTTGAATGATTCTACAATGGCGGATTCCGCGAAAGTGAGGCTGGTTAGGTGCCCAAAGTGCGAAAACCTTCTTCCTGAGCTTGCTGATTACTCTGTTTATCAGTGTGGCGGTTGTGGTGCTGTTCTTCGAGGTACTGTTTCTTTGATTTGCTTAATCTTCTCTTCCTCTTGCTCTTTTTGTATTAATAAGCAAGTTGGCGAAATTTTTAGTTTTTGGAGATAGATCATATAAGCCCAAGTTAAAATATTCTTTTTTGGATATACTTCTTAGCTATTTTGATGTTCAAATAGCTATTCATTTCTTGGTTTATCATCATTTATTGGCAAGAAGTAGCTAACTTCGGGATTTTTACTTTCAAATGGGTTTTCTTTCCTCATCTTATTTAAAGAGAAAAGTTTTGTTTTTCTTTCCAGTTATATTATTATTCCCTATTACATTGATGCTAAAACATAGGGTAACGGAAGAAATCCTTTTATTGAATCCTTATTCTGTTTGATCATGTAGAAAATACCTATTGCTGGAGGATACATGTTATATATGGTACAGAATTAGTATTCATCTTCTTTATTATTTTATAATTTTGAGTGTGGAACTGTTGTATTTATTAATTGCAGCGAAAGATAAAAACCGGGACGCAGAAACTGTATCACAGAAGTCTGATGAAGCTCAACTTGCCGGAGTTGCGGCTGAATTGCAGAATTCGCTGGAAAAGGGAGTTGTGGAGTTAAGTGATACTTCTGATGTGGATATTAAGTCAAATGCTGGTTCTTTTAGTTGCGATGAAAAGACTCCTGATAAGAATGATGTAAGTGATGCTGATAGATGCATGAATCAATCTAAGGCGACAAGTGGTAAATGGATTGTTGAAGATGATGTTGATATGCACATGGATAAAGATAACTTGGCTAATTCTGTGAGAAGAGAATATGGCAATTTTAGTTCTGAAATCAAGCAAACAAGCAGGTCTTGGAGACCTGGACAGATGTCAAGCTGGGAACGTGGGGAGAAATGTGACATGCAGGGGTTTCGACGAGTCATGAGAACTGAAGTTGAAGGCCTAAGATTTTCGACTTCTAATTACCCAGATGAGGGACCATCAAATTACAATTTGGAGCCTTCTTATAGCTATAAAGAACCACTAAGGAAACATGATGATCATGATGGAGCAAATAGAGTTCAACACCTTGAAAAAGATCGAGCAGAGCTTCTCAGGAAACTGGATGAGCTAAAGGAACAGCTTAGTAGGTCCTGTGATGTGGCTGATAAACCTAAGGAGAAGGTCCCTCTTAATGGGTGGGTGGCTCCTTCAGATCCTTATACTGCTTCTGGTTCTGACACTTGGTTTCCTGGTGGCTCATCAGTGCCTGATAGGGCTTCAATGCAGTTTCCTGCGGCTGATAAACATGCTGTCAGGCCTCCTTATTTCCATCATCACCCTGATCCATTTCCTTATGCCAGTGGCCATGAAATGGCTATGCACAATTTTCATCCTCCAATGCACAAGTCAAATCAGATTCCTGGCTTTGGGGACCCATTTGGCCAAAAAAGAGCTCCACATCAGCTATCTGGTCAATACCCATCTCATCAGTACTTCCCTAGGCATTACCTTGATGCCAATTCTGATTCATTTGAGCCATATACGTCCAATGCAAACTTTCACCAGCCATCTTGTTCTTGTTTCCGTTGCTATGAGAGACATCATGGAGTTTCTGCACCAATTCCACCCACTGCTTTTGGCAATAAAAGGTTCCCTGATGTTTTGAACAATCCTATGTTGTACCAACATGAAAACCATGTGGCATTTGGCCCACACGTTCACAATTCCAGGGCTACTGTTCCTTCTCAAATGGATTTTCATGGTCCTCATTCCCATGTAAGGTGGCCAAGTGATCTTAACTCTGAAATGGGTAGTTTTGTTCGCTATCGACCTCGGAGAGTGGTCTTAGCCAGCAATAGCCGATGCTGCCGTCCCATTGCTGGTGGTGCTCCATTATTGACTTGTTTTAATTGCTACGAAGTGCTGCAACTTCCTAAGAAAGTATTGCTGATGGGGAAGACTCAACAGAAGATCCGGTGTGGTGCCTGCTCCACAGTAATCAATTTTGCTGTTGTAAACAAGAAACTTGTGCTTTCTGTTGACACAGAAGTAACACAAGTTCCATCTGAGGTTGATGATAGCTCTACGGAGATGATTAAAGAGAGTACATCATACTCCCATGGCCGCATAAGCCGGATGAATGCCAATTTCTCTTCTGATGATTATGATAATTCAGGTTATGACTTCCAAGCAGTAGACACAGATCCAACATTGTTAATGGGCCAGGGATTGAACTCAATGAAGCAAGAGATGAATAGTTTCCATACTTCATCACTAAGTACCTCTGAAGATGAAAATAGTCCAGGTGCTTTCATTGCTCCAAGAGAGGTCATCAACTCTGTTCAGCAACCAACTAAAGATAGTCTATCCCCACCACCCGCTGGTTCACCTCTTCAACAGCTTTTTGATTATTCTTCTAATAATAATGCAGTGAACCGATTTGGGAAGGGAAATCGAAGTAGTCGTTCAGATCAAGAAAAAGTGATGACCAACAAAGCTACTATACGACAAAATTCTATGAAAGATGCTTCTTTGGCTACTGAGATAGATGTGCCATTCCACGAGTACTCTAATAATGGGGTGTCTCAAGATTCTGGTGATGCAAGCAGAGAAGATAGTCAGTTGAAAATTAACAAAGGCGGTGAATCATTTTTTGCCAACATTATCAAGAAGAGCTTTAAGGATTTTTCTAGATCAAATCAAACAGACATGCTTAGTAGAAGTAATGTTTTTGTGAATGGCCATCTCATACCAGATCGTTTGGTTAAGAAGGCTGAGAAATTTGCTGGACCAATCCATCCTGGGCAATATTGGTGAGTTTGCATGCATATGTATTTGGTATTAGGGTTATAATTATCAAATTTGATCCGTCTAATATGTTGTTGTGGTTCAATGTCCTAAAATATCGTATCTGTCATATTCATTAATGTTTATGATGAATATGGAAATTTGAATGTTCCTCTTCTAGCTTAATTAGTGTGAATGCTCATTCTTTTTGCTCGTAATCAGTGAAGAGGAAAAAAATTGCATTGACAATTTCCCCCTTTTGCGTTCATAAATCAGGTATGACTTCCGAGCTGGCTTTTGGGGTGGCGTTGGTGGACCTTGTCTTGGCATAATTCCTGTAAGATCAACTTAATGTAATTAGATAAAAGATTTATATTTTCTAAATAATTCCTTTTGTGCAATATTCATGAAAAGAGTGTCATTTCTGTTGCAGCCATTTATTGAAGAATTCAATTATCCAATGCCAGAAGATTGTGCCGGTGGAAATACGGGTGTATATGTAAATGGGAGAGAACTTCACCAAAAGGATTTGGATTTGCTTTCTGGTAGAGGACTTCCAATTGATAGAGATAGATTTTACATCATTGAGATCTCTGGAAGAGTCCTGGATGAAGATACTGGTGAAGAGCTTGATAGCCTTGGCAAACTTGCTCCTACGTAAGTGTCTTGTCTTTTGTTTTGTTGTCATCATTTACTCATTTAATTTCCCTGTTAGCTGCTCAATAATGAATTTTCATTTTCATACTGCAATTAATGTGCATTGCTGTTTAAAAAATTTGACTTTCAAATTACCTGCTGAGTAAGGATCATATTATCACATCAAAGGAAAAAAGGATCACACCATAATGGTCATAGTTGCAGATTGGGTTAATACCAGAAATTTGGTTTCCTAGAGTTGGATGTAGATCATTTTTTGTTCAAATTTTTGTTGCTACATAGAACATATACTGGGATGAAACCTTTGGCTAGCAATAAAAATATGAGGTGCTGTTCAACTTGGCTAATCAAAGATAAGGGTACATGGTGGCCTGATGGAGTGTAAAGTTAAACTGCATTATAGTGGTGACAGTGATTGGTCTATTTATTATTCTTCCTGTACCCTGTATTAAGAGTAAATACATCTCTTATAATTCTGGGTATGGACTAAATGATTACCCCACATTTTATTTAAGGCGAAAATTAGGTTTTCCTTGCTGGTATTTGCATGTGAGCAACATGAAACTATGTCCTTGGTCGACGTAGGAGAGGGTGTCTGCATTTGAAAGTAGGGAACATTTGCGTTGGCTTTTTGTTCGTGCATCTTGGCACGTAAACTGTGGTGCCATGTCTGTCGACTGTCATAGATAATTTTTTCCCCTGCTTATGTTTCATGGTTTTGAGATAGGTCTGTTCAATTAGCAACTTCATGCATGGACAGAATTTTCTATGTTCAGTTGCATTATTTTAGTACAGTATCTGTGGGTAACCTCATCTTGCTTAAGTGGAGAAACTGGAAGAACCATACTCTAAAGCACTTGTTATCCTTTTTCCTGTGAACAGGGTTGAGAAGGTAAAACATGGATTTGGCATGAAAGTTCCAAAAGCAGCTGCATGATGAAATTGGAGGAGCAGGAGCAGGAGCAAAGTCCAATGTGGCTTCCAGGATGTGGTAAATGTTGAGGCAATCCCCTACTCGAATC
This sequence comes from Mallotus repandus, assembly GCA_949671775.1. Lineage (NCBI taxonomy): Eukaryota > Viridiplantae > Streptophyta > Magnoliopsida > Malpighiales > Euphorbiaceae > Mallotus > Mallotus repandus. Next base: position 1,401 of record CATIWM010121655.1, on the reverse strand, counting down.
TTGAAATCACCATGAATTGTTAGAAGGGTATAAACTTTTTCTTTTTTTTCAATAGAGGGAGGGCCTGATGGATGGTACATGAATGAATGAAATTGTTAGAAGGGTATAAACTTTTTCTTTTTTTTTTTTCAATAGGGGAGGGCCTGATGGATGGTACATGAATTAATGATGTCATATTTGATTGTACCATCTTAAAGTATAAAGCTTGACTATATAAGCTAATTTAATATTATGGGTGTTCCCTCTTTTCTTTCCTTCTACCTCTCTAGAGTCTTCTCTTCTACTGTTACACCCTCTTAGTCCTCTTCGTGTCCTCTTCTTTTGGTTTTACTGTTTTTCTTCTTATGTCATAAGATATATAGTAGCTTAACTAGATCTAGGGTCCAACTCTTTTGCTATCCTCTTGGGATACTTTTACTCTTTATTTGTGAGAATTTTCTGGGTTTAAAAAGGGAATGTATCAGTGCTTACCCTGAAGAGAAGAGAACAATTTTGTTTCTGTGGGAACTTTTGATGTGGTTTATCTATTTTTCAGGAGTTTTTTCAGAATTTATAAAATGAGCTTTACCATACCTATTATTCTGCAAAGGATGTTAGAGTTCTTTTCCGGTCTTCCATCTGTTGCTCAAGTTCTTCCAGATCAAAATTTAATTTTATATTTAGCCAAATTGCAAATTCTCTTGATGTGGCACTGAGGTACCAGTGTGTTCATGGCTTATTTTTTTTTTTTGAAATGTTTTTATTTTCTTTTTCTTTTTTATGTTGTATGTTTATGGAGCTAGATTATTTACTATGATAGGTAATGTTTTAATTTTGATTATGTTGCAAAACTCAAGCTCCTTCCCTTGTAATCTACCCGGAATTTATAAATGAAGTCGTTTTTTTGTTGGACAAAAAAAAAATATAAGCTAATTTGATAGTGTGATTGATTGTTTATGTGTTGTTGTATTGTATACTTTATGACTTCACCCAATCATTGGGTACAGAAGCCGTAGGACCCACTCATTTGGGTTTATTTATTTACTTATTTTGTTTTTTTTGCAGAGTGGCCCCCTTCTAATCCAAACAACATTATCCTTACTGTGTTAGGTGGGCCTTTTGTTGGGCTCACCTGTTTGTGAGTACAGAAGGCCCACATTTCTGAATCCGTCGTTCTTGTTTTTGCCATCCTATTCCTCACGCACTTCTTTTTTTTTTTAAGAAAATTACAAAATTGGATAACTTTTATCGCTGATTTACATTTAAATGTCTTACCTTTTTCATTAATTATATGTCTACTATTTCTATTTTCAACTACAATTTTTTTTTTAATTTTGCCCAATTATTTTTGTTTTAAATTTTTTTATTTGAATTGGTTATTTTTTTATTGTGTTTCTTTTGATTTTAATTATTTAATTATTT